>WAAD01039696.1:49208-59667 GCA_013389945.1 Fregata magnificens
TTTTTTTTTGGCTGGACATTTGTGGCCAGTGATTTTGTAAAGGGTTTTGCCTTCTGTTTTAAAATTATGCTAAAGTCAAACTGCAAGAATGTAGGTACTTGTGAATGTATATGAATTGATAGGCACCAAGAGATGAGTATTAACATACTTGTGGTTTAAAAGGAGTGTGTGCCTGGGTGGAGGGTGGACCATTTTTGGTTTTGATTGAAGCTGTGCATTTAATTTCTGCACTTTGTAGGCAGGGAACTTCTCAAATCCTATCTGACTCACGGCAGGCTGTACCTATGCATTAACAAGCACTGAGCTGCACAACTGTGTTGTTCTTGGAAACTGTTCAGCTGTAAAAACAAGGCCACATCTGAGCTGAGACAGCCTCCTCTTAAGACAGACTCTCTTTTTTCGTAGCCTGTTTCAGCAAGTAGAAGAAGACTTATGCATAGTTGTTGAGCCCACCTTGCTGTTTTAAAGATGTGGGGTTGCTTCTGGTATGCTTTTCTCAATTGACAGGAGTATTATTTTTAGAATATGAATTTTGAGGATGTAGTGAGTTTGAACTATAATAATAGAAATCAGGGTTGCTATGATGACTGTAATTGTAGAAATTCCAGTGATGACTTCTATCAGTAGCTTGCTGTTTAGGGTAGTTAAAGCGACCTGCCTTGGGGATATCTTCTATGAAGTTGCTGAAAGAACAGCACCAGACACTTGGGATATTGGTGTGGAGGAAAAGTTGCTACAACTACATCTCAAGGTCAAATTCTGTTTTTTGCCTGTAGAGATAAGAAACGCTGCAGTTCCCACTACTTCATTTGCTGCAACTGCGCAGCTGGGCCCAGCCTGACCTGTTTGGTTTACTGTCTCTATTGTGTGAAAAGCACACAGCAGGTTAACTAAGACCAGCCACCCCTCCTCCAGCCTTACACAGGCATCGTTACACCAGCGTTTCCTCATTCTGGGGAAATTTGGGGCAACTGGATAGCTGATAAGCTTAATATCCTTTTTTTTCCCTAATTCTGGAAGACGTTGACTTAGTGTGCGGACATGAATGGGGTATAACGATATCAATGCCTCCTGATGCATGTGTAATAATTCCACTGGTTTATTCTGTTTCTAGATGCTGTGACAATGGAGTTGAGCTGCACTGAAGTACCTCTTTATGTAAGTTCTACAATACTAGGCTTCTGCTGGGAGAGTCACTTTCTTTTGGATAACGGCTCATTCAAAAGCAGGGTGAATGAAACCAAAAAACATTCTCTGGTTGTCTGAGACCGCAGGCTGTTGAATGTTGCTGTCTGATGCAGGCATGTGTGGGGATGATGGTTTTCAGTACTGTGGCTCAGTTCTCTAAAGTAAGTTTAAAATTATTTCCCTTTTATGATCATGATTTTCTTCTCCTTCAGTAGTCTCAATTGCGGTTTTCAAAAGCAGAGTTACTGTGTGTGAAGAGACACCACTCACTCTCTCTTTCCCACAATTTATGGCTCTTTTTTCCCTGTAAAATTCCAAATTACCATTCTCTCCACTTCCTCAAAGCAGGAAATTGTATGTTATATCAAAAAATGAGTAAGTTGAAGTTTGTAATCAAATGGAATTTTTTCTGCAAAACCTGAAGTGATTGTTTAGACTAGGTGAAGTCAGAGTTCAAAAACAGGTAGTAACAGGAGTGAGGACATGCATTAGGTAAACTTAATTTACTTGGTGCCTTCAATGGGATGTGAGTATGAGGTTTAAAACTTGGGCCATCTAGTCATTATTATTAATAAACCATGGTTGTCATTTTTGGCTTGTTCTGCCACGGTTTGCAATGAGAATGGTAGTAGCAGGGGTTCCTGAGTGTGTAGGAGGGTAGTGGGAGGGCACTGAGTGGTTTTCAAAAGGGTGGTAAAAGGTGAAACAAAGACAGAAACAAAACAATTATCTGCTTACTGTGATGAGATGGGGATGGAAATGGAGGAGTAGAAATAATCAGTACCCTGGACTACTGAAGAAACATAGGATTGCTAATGCACCAGCACAATGAGTTTTCACTGTATTTGTCAACTTGGGATTGGGAACCTCAGGCTTGCAAAAATTAGTTGCAGTAACTTTAAAGGCAGCGGGTTGGAGCGATTTGTGAGGCCTGCTCATGTGATGTTGGTTGTGTGGTGCAAGTTTTTTAAAACAAATTTGACAGGAAGAATAATCAAGGACATGGTGCTAATGTACAAAATTCAACATGGTTTTATCATAGGCGGCTGCATCAGACTGACCTGATATCTTCCCACAATAAGATAACTGACCACTAAGAGAAGGGCAGTGCAATGGGCTTAATCCAAGTTGTTGAAAATGGAACATTTGATACTGTGTCATGCAGGAAATTCTTATGGAAGATAAAGAAGGTGGAGATTAATGTAAAGAGATAAGGATATGTGGGTACTGCAAGAACAGTTATTAGGGTAGAGAGAAAGATATTACAAGTGATGCTCCTTAAGGATCATACTTAAGGTCAGTTCTGTTTAATATTTTTATTATAACCCTGAGAGTTGGATGTAGGCTTGTGAAATCTGTATAAATCTGTGGACATCATAATATTGGGAGATGTTGGTTAGTACTGAGGAGAATTCAGTTATTACGTGGGAAGATTGAATTTTCCCACCTTTCATTTACTCCAGTTAATAAGAGCATGGTACAAAGCTGTGCATTTGGGGACTAATAGTGATACATCTCTTATGAACTAGGGACTCATGAGGTGGAGGCAAAGAGGGCTTGGGTGTTTTAGTCACTTGTAGAGTGGTGGATGTGAGAACATGATTTTAGCTGGGGACATTTGCCTTAAGCTTTGCACAAGCGAGAGTCTGTACTGGACTTGAGCTTTGGTAACTTGCTGGTTGTGGTCCTGAGCTTTGGTAACTTGCTAGTTGTGGCCTGCAGCCTCTCACTGACCCAGGTGGGTAAATCCCAGAGGGGTGTCCTAACTTGCTAGAAACCCAATGAGAGTGGTTTGGGTTGCCGTTAGGTGGTCACCAACTTGTTTTCTTGTGGGGGGAGCAGGTGGAGGTGGTCTCTTTCCTCTGGGTCCCCAGTGTCCTACCAAGCCTGAGGATAGTGGTGAAACATGGACTTCCAGAGACTTGCAGTGGGAGCACCTGGGGTGAATTTCCCACTGAGACTGTAGTAATTTTTTAACAGCCTCCTATATTTTGTGTAGGTGAGCGTGTCTGTGTGTGTATGTGGGAACAAGGGTATGTAACGCTTTCAGGGCTTCTGCAGGGAATGGGAAGGGGCTGTATGAACACCCTAAGGTGACTGAGAAAGATTCAACGTTGTCTCTCAACCCCCATCTAAAACTTGGGGAGGTCTTGGCAGACCTTATACTGATCACATGAGGTTGATGTCGTTGCTCTGGTGATTTAGTGTCTGAAAGTGTTGCAGCTTCACAATCTCACCCGTCACAGTAGTGTTACTAGTCTGAGTACTTCTCAGTGTGGGAAGATCAAAGAGGCCTGTCCATCTTGGAAAAATCCTTGAGTCGAGGCATTTCTTTTCTCTTAGTTGGGTCCAATTACTTCATCAGTTCTGGAAAGTCCTTCTAACTGCTCCTGCTTTATTTGCATGACTTTGCTGGAGAACACAATCAAATCAGCATTTAAATTAGATGTGAAAGTCCTTTCTGATTATGCAGTTCCTTAGACAGTTTTCATTAAGCAGTTCTTTGGCTAGCTGAGCTTGTCTAAAATCTGTTGAATCTTCAACTGTAAGCAGGGATGGAGAAAACATCTCTTGGGAAGACTGAGGGAACATGACAAATATTTTCACTGCAGTGAATTCAGGTATTTCTCTGATGTGTTCCAGTCCCTTTTAAAGTGCGCGGTGGAACTACAGAATACCATGTCGTGACAATTGCGTACTGTTCACACGCAACTTTAAAAATGTCATCATACGGTTATAACACATTATTTTCCGCAGGAAAAGTGGAAGTGGTCAAAAGGTAGGAAGCAATCCCTTCTTTCCAGCCTCTATGATTTTTGTTCTTTGAGAGAAAGAGAGATGTACTATGTGCTGGGTCCAAAATTAGGATGCTTTTCACACTGTATTTAAACATGCTTAGCATCTGTATCAAGTGGATTTTACACTCTTCTTTACCCCAAGAATGTCTGTCTGAGAGGGCTGTACTTCATGTCAAATTATCTGAGAATAACTGCAGTTCCGTGTTTATGATACACATTTTTAAAGATTATGCAAGGTACTTTGTTGACTTGCTGTACTTGAGCAGCTGTTACACAGCTGGAGATGCATCCATACAGTGCTGTTACTTCAAACTGTCACACCTCATCAGGACTGAATTTCTTTGCAAATCTAAAATGGTATGCATAATCTGGTTGGCCGAGTGACGGCTGTTTCTTTTATGTTACATAAGAGGGAATGCATTCTGGAAGCTCAAGGACCTTGCTGAGTAATATAATTTTTGTGAAATATAATTTAAAAATACTCTATGGAATTACTCCATTTCAAAAATGCATTATTTTGATACACTTCTCTTCATATATAATTTTGGTGGCAGCAAATCGATTAAAATCTAATTACAACACACATAAATGTCATGGTTTAAAAAATAAATGGTAATGAAACAGAAAATTAAATATTTGAAGCACATGCTTTTCAGTTAATTTGAGGAGCCTCTTTCCGGCTTCTGGACAGCAAAATACTGTTAACCACATCATAAAATTACTCCTTATAAGCCAGTCTAGTTTTCAGGATTGACTAGCCAAGGATAAACTGAAACATCATATATGTTGTCTCTTCTTTCAATGCTAATAATACATAGTTTAAGTAAGTAGAACTTTAATTTAAATAGCTTTTGCCCTCCTAAATTATGCTTTTTTAACTGATACAAATAAAATTATACTTACCCAGTTCTTTCTGTAAGGAGAGCAGCAAGCTGAGTCTTTTCATTTCATAGTGTACTGAACACAGTGTATGGAATAAGATCATGCTGTCTTCAGGCAGCCACTGGTTTCATTGTAGATGGAAAAAAGACTATCCGTGAAAGATAAAAAGCAAAATATTTGATGAAGCACTTTTCAGATATTAAAGAATTTATGTAGGGCAGTTATTCCTCCTATTGAAAGCAGTTTCTAGTGTGGAAAAAACAAATCTGTCTCATGGAAAATCCTTCCTTCTTATTTAATGATAGGTGACTGGTTTTTGTTCGGTTTTTTTGTTTGTTTTAAAGAAATGTTATTGATCACCAACATTGATCTTTGACATTGGCAAAGAAATATCTTGCTGCTGTAGGTCAAACATACTGTGGGAGTAGTCAGCTCTCAAGAGCAGAACATAAGTGATCTCAGAAGTTTGTAAATTATTCTCTGCTAGGAGCCTGATGAATGTTGCCCGTGGGAGCAGCAGAGAGAAATAAAGAGATGCTGAGCCACGGAGGATATCCACAGCAGTTCCCTGTAGACATCAGAGGGGCCTCATCTCTTGAGGAGATGATGCTGGAGGGTATGTGTCGATTCTGTTTTTCCAAACGAGTATTTGGACATTAATTCTGCGGCAAGGGGCAGAAACATGGGCTCCCAGCTTTAGGACTCAAGATCTCCTGGAAAATAAAACGTCCACTTGGTCCTGTACTGTAGGTCACTTAGTATTCTCGAAATGCGCTTTCCTAAGGTGTCACATGCTCCTGCCTACAACCACTGGAGTTCATTCAAAGTGCCTGAGGTCAAAGCTTACTTAACTTCTCTTGTATTCTGCTACACCAAGTCTCTCCCTCTTAAGTGTCACTGCTGGTTTGTTCTTGTTTGGGGTTGAGTTTTGTTTCTGACACTGTTACAGCTTCTTTGGTGAAGTGTACGTGCCAGGGAGGGAATGGTGCTTATGTATTTGCTGTTTAATACCGATGTATTGAAGTATTCCTACAAACGGTGAGGGTTCAGCAGGTTTTCCTCTGACTGGGTTGGGGAGGGCTGAGAGCAGGACATAGCACTGGGCTGCTCGCAGCCACAGAGCATCCAAGTGCCTGGAGACTCTCCTGCCTTGGATAAGCTCAGCGATGGTCTTTGCCTGGGCTGGGTCTGCAGAGTGCCAAGCGTGTCAAGTTTTCTACGGTTTCTTTTTCCCTGGCTTTTTTCTGTCCAGCATGTTTCCTCTTAGTGGTCTTTATGGAGTTTGCGTGGTCATGCCTGTTCTTTGCTTGTCCAGCTGTTTGTTTGGGTTGGTGATTTGCTCCAGGCAATGTGATATTGGCTTAATACTATCTATTTTAGGACCCTATGTTTTCCATCACCATAATAATGTCAGTGTCTGGTGATCTTTGTAGTGTACCATTCCTCACAATGCTCCTTTGTAGTCAGGAGATGTTGTTTAACTTCATTTACAAAGAAGGTCTGAGGTGATGTAAGTGCAGCAACATGCCTAAAATGTAAGAAAGGTGTGGTGAAACACAATCCTGTCCAGGCTTCTCAGATCCTGACCTAGGATGCTAGGATGGGCCAGCATCCTTCCTTTGTAACCTGTTTAGAAGTTAAATATGTCTGTATGAAGAACATTTCTATGCGCGGGAGTTTGCTTTGACGGTAAGTGGAAACTGCTTCTAATGCAGCTTGGTCATGGCACGTCACATTAGGGGAGGTGCATCCCATAGGATGCAGGTGCATCCCATCTCATTTATGGTTCCAAAGAAAGGAGTGCAGCTGCTCCAAAGGATGGAGGCGGAGAGAGGGAGGTGCATTGAGTCTGCATTCACAGCCACCTCTTCTCCGAGAATAAACGGGAGCCAGAGGAACCGTGTCTCGCCCTTTGTCCCCTCGTCCTGCAGTGAAGTGGGAGGTACCGAGGCGAAGGGCTGTTCCCATGAGGGTTTGGAGCACTCGAGGTAGCGTGTCCTGAATTCATAAGCTAGTTCATATGCGTGTGCAAACCTGGGCCCCATCCACACCAGTGTTTCCCTTCACCATTGCACTGCTGGAGCTCAGCCTCGGTAGCAGCGAAGGAGGAGGAGCGAGTACAGCCTGGTGGCCATGGCTGGCCTTCCCGGTGGACATCCTCCAAGCAAGTTGAGATGGAGCTGTAGCTTCCCTGCTGCCTCCACTTTAACTGCTGGCCTAAGAGGTTGACTCTCTTATGAGAGAGTTAGGAGTGCAAAATTGGAAATTAAGTGCTGGTGTGGGCAAGACAGTCTGGCAGCTTTTTTGTCACATGCAATATACCTGTAGCCTATCCCTACAAAGGCATGTCTGTATTACAACCTCAGTTAATTATCCGTTGGATCCATGCTGTTTTATTTCCTTCTGTCATTAAGTAACAATTTTGAAGTTCTTTTGATCTTTTGTTACTTTCTCAAAGGATATACCCTCCCTCCAGGAGTTTTTGGGCAAACACCTGGGCTACAGCTAGGTTCATTAGCATCTTCACTGTTTTCTTAATCTGTGATCTTGTGGTTCCTCAGGGATGAGCTGGCATAATTTCCAGGGACCCAGTCAAAAACATGACTGCTTACTCACAGGTACCTTGGCCGTAGAAGGTATTTGAGTAAGGAACAGAGAGGAGAAAGTAAAATAAGGGACATATTTCATACCCAAGGGGCGCAGACATCAACAGCAAAATCCTGGACTGATTTTTAAGGTTCTTCAAAGCAAAGCCTGCTCTACTGATGGACAATTTAATTACCTGGATTTCCATGGGTGAGAAACATGGTGAAAGAGAATTAATTCTAAAATGTTTTCATTCACAAATAAGCTCATTTCATTGTCCAGTAAAAAAAGACGTAAGCCAGTAGGCACTGGCCAAGGAACGAAGGAAGCAAGCTCTGTCCAGCCAGCTGCCAGGGGCCATTCTGCCTTGCTGGCTTTCAGGCTCCCCCGTTGAATTAGGCCTGGTACATCTGCACACTCGACAGCAGTGGCATGGAAGGGGAAAAATAATTACAGAGTTTCATAATGGACATTTGCATAAACTGCTTTGAGGCCAGTTTTGGAATATGCATGGCTGGTCTACAGCAGAAGAAATTAAAGACAAAAGTTTCAGATTAGGAGTCAAAGTCCTGTTGAAAAGATCAGTAAGCAAAGGGTGGTAGAAAGTTCAATTTGAAAAGGGGATTTTAATGCATATCCAGGGACTGGATTAATGTGGCATTCTGTCAGCAACTTCTAGTTGTCTGGGCTGTTTCTACCTCAAAGGTGAGAGTTTTCCAAAGTGCTCTGTGTTCGTTGATGTTGCTCCAGCTGAAGGCAATGGTAAGTGCACTCTGATATTCACACAATCCTGAACGCTTCTGAAATTTTCAGTTCTGCACTGAGGCCCATGCAAAAGGTGATTAAATAAACAGGGTTTTATTTGTACTCTAGCAATTTGTCCAAGAATAATTTGAGCACATCTGCTGGAAAATGTTCAGAGGTCTGTAGGCAGAGGGCCTCTGAAAACACTTGGTGAGACAGTTAAAAAGTTGTGAATCATCTTGTTTGGCAGGAAGAAATTCCAAATGTTTTTTTCTAAAGTACATTATTTGTATGCCTAGTTAGAGCTAGAGGGACAAATGAGCTGTAATTGTTACCTTCTTCACAAAGGCATGGGTTTCATGTGCATGAGAATTGGAAAACAGAATTAACAGAAATAGTTCTCTAAATGATTGAACTGAAGTTCAAACTGATACACAATTCCAGCATGCTTTTGCATGATATGAGTAGGAATTGGCAGTAGTACTTAGATATTGATCCCAAAGTGAGTAGCTGATTGTCTGCCTTGCCAAGCTGTGTGCCTTCCCAGTTTCTCCATACTGAACTAAGAAGAGTTGATGTGGGAAGAAGGATGGAAAGGGATAGAGTTTTCCATGGTGGGATACAGCTTTTGGATTTTTTGCTTTTGCCATGTGTTCAGTCTCTTCTAGCCAGCACTTCATGGAAAGAAGCCAGTTTCTAGCCTGGCTTGCCCATCCTGTGCTTTCATGTTCTTTGCTGTTGTGGTAGAGTTGGCCATATCCCGGGCCAGTCTGTGTGTTCAACCAGGCTGAAACCACTGTCTTGTTTAGACGGTGATTTCAAAACACAAAGGAGAAATGTGGTTTAAAATGTAAATGTGTGTTGGGCTTCTAGTGTGCATTTGCTAATGCACAGAGCTGTGTTCGCTGGTCCGATCCAGCGCTGGTTGGAGTTATGAGCGTTTTGTTGTTGACCGCTGTGGGAGCCTGGTCAGGTCCATTGTGGGCCGCTTGCATGGGGGCACACAGAAGAGTGTGCACAGGCTGGCCTGTGTTTGGATGCATAGTTGCTGCCAGAATGAGACTGAGAGAATACATGTGAAAGAATTTTAAAAGATATGAAGGAAAAGAGTGAGTACTTCAAAGCATGTCCATCAGCAGTCAGATCATTTTTTGCTCTCATGGCGTATTATTTTTCTTCCATTTTTTGTTTTCCTGTTCAGTCCTTAGATTGGGATTTTTCTGGGCAGGGACTTTGTGCTTACATGTATTTGTGTAGTGTCTGCAACAGTAGAGCCCTGATGTCACATAGGACATGAGAATAATAGGTAATCTGATTTATATATTTTAAATCAAGTCAACTGAAAGAGGCGACTCCTTTTTTTTTAGTTAACAGTTACATGTCAGAATGGATGTTCATTTTCTATTAATATGCCTTATTGCAGAAGTTTTCTGACCTGTGTTTGTGAACAGCTCATTCCCAAGCTTCTTAATTCCTCTGTATGATTTGATGCACCGACATAAATTGTTGCCATTGACAGCAAAACACTGAATGATATTTTTAACGACAGACCAGCAAGAATGCTAATACATGTTTTGGCACTGTGTAATGCTTGAAAAGATTTTTTTTTTCTTCTTCTTCCTTCCCCCCCCCCGCTTCTTTCTGATAAAGGCATCCAGGCTATTTTTGTTTCTATGCAGCAGTTCCAGAATTAGACGATATCCCATTCTCCACAAGTATTGATTACTCTGCCATGTGGGAGACTGAAAACTTTTTTCCACTTTACCTGTTGTCACAGTTTGATGGTGCACTAAACACAGCTTTAAGACCACTGGTGACAAGGTAAAGAAAATAGTGGCCATGTGATGCAAAGTGCTGGTGTGCTATAAACTTGCTCTCTGGTTCAGGTTGTTTAAAACCATTGGTAGATTAATTCTGCATCAGGAGCCAGATCAGGTACTGTCTCTTTTCCTGCTGCTGATACACAGCAGGCATAAAAAGCACAAAGCCAGCGTGAGCTCTGTATCGTGTGCTCTCAGTAATTCAACAAAAATGAGATCGTGTGCCCAGGTCTGGCAGGGGTCAGGTTATGCGGCTGGGTGCTGCTCATGGTGATGTGTAAATGGTCTTGCTGCCAGCTGTAGCTTTAAGTGAGAGATTAGTGTTGCCAGCCTGTGCTGAGGAAGAAATTAGTGGATGCTCTCATTCTGTTCACTTTATGATTTGCAGAGTCATTGAGGGGTTTCTCTCTCTTGGCTGAGTTCCTGCAGCCACCTACTTGT
>WAAD01039696.1:59683-78893 GCA_013389945.1 Fregata magnificens
AGTTCCTGCAGCCACCTACTTGTGATCATATAAAGTATCTGAGCTTCTGCGTTTGGCACTAGAATATATTTCTGAAACGGCTGGTTGTTGAAGTTATACATATATATATTTATATATACATACATATATATATTTGTGTGCCTTTTGATCTTCCATTATGAGTTAATCCGTTCGGTACCCTAGTTGTTCCTTTGCCCTGCCATCACCCTGTATACCAGCAGAGCAGTGCAGTGTGAAAGCTTTGCGTGACACCTGCACTGCACCGTTATGCTTTTTTGACCACCTCCTTGCTGCATGCCATGCTGTTTGTTTGTGGCCTGAAATTGTGCCAGGCTCCCCTCACAACCTTGGTAAACCATAAGCTCCTGCTGTGTTTGGGCTTGACATCTTTTTGGGATGGTGCTTTGCAGCAGGGATGACAACAATGTGAGCTGGAAGAGCTGACAGAAGCTAAACAGAGAGCAAAGGGCTGACTGAGAGCGTGCAACAGTAGAAACAGGACTGAGGAGGGCAATTTTTTGTGATAAGGTGATGCTATAGAAAATAAGGACCTGGGAAGCGTCTGGGCATATTGCACATGCACTGAATGAAATGCATCAATATGTCTAAAACGTGTTTCTTTTTAAAGTGGATAACATTAGAGACAACTTGGCAGCGCAGAGCAACACAGAGACTTGCAGACATATGTATGTCATTACTTGTTACTGGGTTTCTTCTTTTTAGAGGAATTGTTTTTGGTTTTGCAGTAAATAAGCAGTATTTTAGATGCCTGCATTTTTTTTAAAATTCTGTTGGATTCTAATTCCTTTTCCTGGGGCCAAATCTTGCAGTTCTCAGCAAGAAACTTGTTCTTCTGCCTGTGTCTGTGAAGAGAATGAGACTGTATTGATGCTAGTGAGGAGGCAGAAGGTGTAGCTTATTTTGAGGCATCAGCTTTGGGAAAATGCCAGCGTATGCAATTTCAGAAACTCCCAATACAGCAGATGTAGTTCAGTTTGTCACAGAGACAATGTGCAATAAACTTGACTGAAAACCCACAAGGTTTAAGGCTGATCTCCTATTAAAACTCAACAAAATAGAACACAAGCCGTCATCTGTCCTCCTCTTCAAAATAAATACAAAAAAAATTCCAGCTCCGACATCATCAACAGGCTATAGCTCAGCTTATGCGTGGGAACAGCTGTACAGAAATGGAGGCTGCGCTGAATTATTTAGTGCGGCCTTCTGGTGTGTTGCGGGCTGTTTCATGTCACCCAGCTATCGTGTTATCAAGGCCAAAGACTCGTTAGGCCCTTAAAAAAGTCAAAGTCTGTACCAGCTGTGGAAGGTGGGAGGGGCTAGGCAGGGAATTGTTTGGGTGGAAAGAAGTTCCCAGTCCTGTGTGTTAGGTGACTGTGTGTGGGGTGCTTTTGGAACAGGATGGACAAAACCCGTCTTTGAGGAATAGCTTGGGCAGTGTTGATCCTGCCTTGAGGTCAGGGGAGTCAGCTAGTTGACTTCTCAGGATCTCTTCCATCCTTCTTGTTCTTTTTTGCTTGGAGTGTAGTTCTGTCATCGATTTGAATGTAACAGAATGCTTTATTTTTTTCCAGTTTATTTGGGCTACTTAGCAGTCAAAAAGGTGGCAGTAGCTTCTACCAACACTTATTTTTCCTTTTAAAAAGGCACCACATCTAAACCAAGGTGATGAACTTGCTGATCTTTCATGTCAAAAGAGGGCGGCTTATCAGTCTTCATTAGGAAATTTCTCTGTTAGTGCTTTTCTCTTCAAGGTTGTGCTGGGGCCTTGCTAGAAGCATCCTTCAGATTATATTCTGGGACGTAAGTGGTCACTGAACCCTTTTTTCTCACTCTTTTGACAAGAACAGAGTGCTGGCTCAGCTATTAGTCGTTGGGCTTCCCTTGTGCTGTCTTGCCCCAAGTGAATGTGGGGGAGATGCTTCTTACTTGTGGCCAGAGGTGTCTGCGCAAACGCTTCCTCTGTGTTTCTCACGAAGCTGCCTGACGCTCAAGAAGTACCTACAAATACTTGGTGCAGAAAGCTGGTGTTGTTTGGAGAATCTGCCGTGGCGCGTTTCCCGCATGCAGGCAGTGTCTTGTGCACGGGCGTGGAGGCTGAAGACCGGTATTTAACCTGGTGTGAATGAGTGAGGTTCTCAGGGTGCTGGTGGAGTTTTGCAGTGTAAATCAGCAGAGGACCAGCTCTTCTCAAAGCAACCGTACATGCATATTTAATTTTTATAAAAATCTACCTGTAGGCTTTTGGGCAATGTGTAATACTAAATATGACCGTATCATCACATACCTTGTCTCCAGTCTGTATGTGGAATTATGCTTCTTCTGTTACTCTGGATGGAGAAGAAATTAATTATACTCAGTTGCTTCTTCTCTTCAGTCATTCCATTGGGGAACCCCCCCCCCCTATTTTCATTTAAGATGTTATTAGCTATACAGTTAGAAAGTTAATGTTTATAGAGAAATGTTCAGCTTTTATCTCCTATTTTGTTTTTCAGTCTGTTACTCCTTTCCTTCCCTTGGTGTAATTGCTGTTTCATTGTGCGTTTAGCCTTGAATCCCATTGCATTCCATTCAAATAGGGCACATGCTTTCTTAAACAAATCCATGGCAATGTTTACTGCAATCTGTCGACAAGAACTGTCTGGTGGATGTTATAAAAATATCACTGAACATTAGAAAGGCATGCTTATAACTTTGTCCTTGTTATTAATGATTTGAGTATGGTTGTTTTTACAATTTCCCTACTGCTTTTTTAGCATCTTTTGTGTAGGATCGTTCATAGTTGCAGCAAAGTTGCAGCAAACGTTGTGAAAACTGTATGGCTGCTCAGGGAAAATATCTTGCCACTATTCTTGTCTAAGCACAAGTGAAATATGTTTAAACAATTCACCCTAAAATATCAAGATTTTCTGAAGTGAGTCTTTTGAACAGTGAAGAAATATTTATGTTAAATTGTAGTGGCTAGTGGCAGCTTACATAGAGGAAAAAAGCCCCATTATTGCTAGCAATACTTGGGGATTCACAGTTTGAGAATGTTGGGACTTGCATTTTGGGAACAAAGAAGCCTTTTTTTTTTACCCCTGCACATAGATATTTTTCTTAGAGCACGTAATTAGAAATGTGGTGTCTGTACCATTACATTTACAGATAATATCCTTGAAAAAACTGGATAAAACGTTATTTCTCAAGCTATCATGTTGCTTATATAGTTTGGTAAAGACATTTTTAGCATACTTTAGAATGTATTATTTTTATGGTAAAAGGCTGTTGGGAAAATAGATTTATCCAGGCTGTGTATGCAAGGATAGGGATCAATTGTTGAAGTTTAAGTGTTAGCCAGTGCAATGGCCTGGATCTGGAAGCTTGCTAAGGGTCTTTTTGCGTTGCACCTGTTTTGCTGGGGCAGGTTACTGGTGAAGAAGATGGTGTTACCTAAATGAATTCAAAATGGAAGAAGCTCAGTTCAGGTTAAGGGCAAGTTACTTATTAGGGTGCAGGGTGACTTGCAGCAGAGCAGGGGTCAGGTACACTGGACGTGCCACGGTCGCCCCTTCGGCCCATTCTGTCTGCCTGCATGCTACTGTGCCTCAGCTGTGAGGGTGTGCTACCTCCCTTCCCCTCTTCTTGCAGAGAGCCTGCCCCAGTCCCTTGCTGGGATGCAGAAGAGGGTCGAAGCGCGACTGGAGGTGGGAGCTCTTCTCCTGAGGCTGTGGGGAGTCTGGTCTTTGCTGCTCCCTACCTGGAACATGGGGCTCAGGGGACCCTGCTGCTGCATGCCCGACCCGGTCAGCTCTCAAGTGCTGTAGAGAAACCAAAGGAAAATATAGGTCTGAAAAACCTGTTTGGTTACATTGAAAGAGTGCATAGACCTATAAATCCTGTTAAAAACACAAACCTTCCTAATCTCCTCCTTGGTGATGGTGCCAGGGCAGTGTTTTCACTGGTAATAAAAGGTATGCTTTCCTTTATGGATCCCAGAGAGGTCAAAGCTGCCAAACACTTGCTCAGCCACAGGTTTAATGCATTTAGAGTTGGGTTGGTGTCTCTCTTAATGCCCCTGTAGCTGCAGCCTCCTCTCCCCAATCCTCCTGCTTGCTTTTTTGTTTTTTTATTTCAAGGTTTGCCATTATAATCTTGGCTTTCATTAAGTTGATGGCAAAATTCCTCCTGGCTTCAATGGACCTAGGGTTTCTCCCATGCGCTTTTTCTTTTGTACAATTTCTGGTATCTTTTTGCAGTTTAGAGATGTTGATGTGGCTGCCTGAAGTTCCCTGCTGTTACAGGCCTGGGTGGTGTTTGAGGGGTCTTGAGTTCCCATGGGTGCCTGTTGTGGTTCGGTAGAGTTTGAGCCACTCAGGTGTAAATCTAAGTAAGATAGTGGCTGGCTGGTCTCAATAACTGCCCTTTGACTTTAAAGTTTGCTTCCTCTACAAGTCCATCAGAAACAACATTGTGTGAACTTGAGGGCAAGGACCTTCCCTAGCACCTATCTGAGAAACCAGCTGTGACCAAGGGGCTGTGTTTATTTGCTGAGATGGTGAAGTGGCACATGCTTCCCCTTGCTTTGATTAAATGGGAACTGAACTGTCTGAGGTCCATATGGACCCTGAGAAGCATGCTTAAGCATACCTTCACATAGAAATACACCTGTAACTCCCTGTTACATTTTTCCAAGTTTGTGAGGATATAAATTAGCTTGTTAGGGAGAGGAAAGAATGGGAGAGAGGGTGAACTGTTGTTAAACAAATGAACTTCTGAAAATAATGTCAAAGACACCTAGCAACTGGTGGATTGTTAGAAATCTGGCCCAGCGAAGTCGTCTGGGTCCACGCTCTCCCAGCTGTCAGGCCACTTGGCCAGTTTTCCAAAGATGAGGTGCCTGTATGACTTAACCTAATTTGGGTTTTGGTACCTAGAGGATAAGTGTTAAGCCTAAATTGGTTCTATATTTAGAAATGCAGAAGAAATATGCCAGTTGGGATGTGTTTCTAGCTTCAGTGTCTGGAATGAGCTCAGAACAAACATCGCTCTGTAGGAGCACAGTGTCCTCATTTCAGGTAGTGTGTATATCATAATTTATTTCCGTTTTTTTATCTCTTTTGTACTGATACATGAGTTAGGGCTTTATTACCTACTTTTAAATGCTGATAACCATAATTTTAGTCTCTTCATGCTTTAGCGATAGGTCAGTGTCAGAGGTTTTTTGCAGACTTGAGAAGGTGCTTTGGTCGTGCCTTGCAGAATGGGGTGGGAAGCACTGGAGAAGTGCTTTTCCCAGATGTGGTGAGAGTGATGCTGAACAAGTGTTTTCTGTGAGTATGAATTTCTGGTGGAACTCCTGGAAGTGTGTTTCACTGTTGTTTACCTACACTATTTAATTGTTGTAATAGTCTAGTGGATATATGTTTTGATTGAGAACCTGGATTGAGCACTCGGGCTCTGCCAAGAAGAAGCTCTGTTACAAAAGAGGTAGCGTTTCCCCAAAAGCTCTGGGAAACCCTTGTGAAGCATAGAGGCATTGCTTTGGTAGAGGAATACATTACTGAGTCTCATTGCAAGGTCCAGCCCACTTCCCTCCTTCCTGTGTGCCTTGCTAGGAAAGGAGGAGGAGGATGGAGCTGGAATTGCTCCCACTTCTGTCACTTTCCAAGTTCATTTGCAGAGGAAAGATCTGTTCAGGTAGTTCCTGCTGCAACCTGCTCTCTGGGCCGGGCTGGCCTTGCCCAAGGGAGCCAGGAAAGAGATGCCTCTGCAGGGAATGGGTATAATGGAAAGACATAAATTATCCCTCAGGTTTAAGCTAATAAAATAAGCCCTTTTCTTAAAGGGCTAATGTACAGCTTCTGGGTTTCTGCCTAGGTGAGCTTATCTTGTGTGTGCAAAGAAGCTGGTAGAGATCAAGTTCATACAAGTTTCTGAAGCTCTGTTGCACTTTTTTAACACTGAGCTTTAACAATTGCTACAAAAAACAATAATCCAAAGTAGAATAGAATAAATTAGACTAGACTATTTCAGTTGGAAGGGATCTACAGCGACCATCTAGTGCCACTGCCTGACCACTTCAGGGCTGGCCAAAAGTTAAAGCATGTTGTTAAGGGCATTGTCCAAATGCCTCTTAAACACTGACAGGCTTCGGGCAGCAACCACCTGTCTGGGAAGCCTGTGCCAGGGTTTGACCAAAGTAGTTGTGGCACTGAAATTTTGTTTATTTACAATGTATATATTTTTCAACACTTTGTATATTAGTCTTTCCAGGCTGTTCTTATATGGCCTGGGACACCCTAAGTTTTTTTTTTTTTTTCCCCCTTCTAATAAAATTCTCTGCATCAGTCTCTTCCCCGGACCTTCATGTGATGGGGACACCTCTTGCGGCAGCAATAAAAGCATCCTGAGGTCAGTGGTGTTTTCATTTTCATGTGTGTAATAAACAAGCCTCTGCCAGCAATGTTTGGAGGAAAGTACAAGTGGTCGTAAGAGTGGGAGCAACTGGTCTGCCAAATAAACACATTTGTGATTGTGGGTGCAGCCATGTCCATCAGAGTCATTACAGCATCTTTTTTTTATTAGGGCATATATATACATAAGGATGTAGATTATATGTATGCTACATATGCAACACACTGTCTAATAATTATATTAACTGTACAATAACTATATTAAAATCTAAAAAAAAGATCTTGCAAATGTGGGAAAGAAATTGATCAAACATAGTATGAGGGTATTCCTTCTGGTTTCACTATGTCCTATGAACTCAGTTTCTTTAGCAGCATATAGATCCCTAACACTTTTATTGGAAGTATTGCTTAACATTCAAACCTGGCATTAAATCGATGCAATTCTGTGCTAAGGGAAGACTGTGTTGAAGGAAGAGATGCTTAAATATTCAGGTTTAAATGTAGTATTAGATACATTTTGAACAGCCATAGCATTCCCTTTAGCACAAACGATTTTATTTTTTTCATGTCTCTTCCAAAGGGTGGCTAGCATATCTTACCTTATAAAGATCAAAGCTTCCATGGAGGTTGGTACTAAAGTGTCTCCAAAGTACAGTAAGCATGCCTTCCCAAATACAGGCTAAGACAGGCTCTGCCATGTGTAGATCTGAAGCCAGGATGAAGGCTGTAGCTCAGACGAGAGGGTGAGGAGGGCAGAAGGGCTGGTGTGTGGTGGAAGAGGAGATGTCCTGCAAGAGGGCAGGCGGCAGCGTGGCTGGGGACAAGTATTGTGCAAAGCAGTGGAGGGACAGGAAGGGGTGAAAGTGTAGGGGTGAACTCCAGCAGTCATAGGATGCAATTGTAAAAGATTTCCCAGTGGTGAGAAGGGGAGATGACATGTTGTGCGCCAAAAGTATTTTGGAGAGGAGCAGGTGAGAAGAAAAAAGATACTTTGAAGCTAGAGCAAAAGGCATTTGTGGTGGCCTGAACAGCAAACTGATGCATTTTTTAGTAGTGGCAGTATGGAAGAAGATGGTGGAATTGAGCAACATGAAACGAGAACATCTGAAGACAGGATGGATGCGATGGCAAATGGGAGGTGCTGGAGATGGCGATAGGAGCTTGTCCTTTGTGAAATAACTGTTTCTGATGCCAGGTGTGGTACCCATCCAGCATCAAAAAAGGTGCAGCTTAATATTCCTCTGTGAAAGTTACTTTCTCTGTTATCTTTGATTCTCCTCTAGCAATACAGGGTTTAACCCTCTTTTTGGATCATGTGGGATTTTCCAAATGAACCACTTAATTGTTTGGCCAGATACAAGCTAGCTGCCAATTTGCCTTCCTTCTGTAAAATCTTTGCTTAAATTACCAGCAGTTTCTTCTTCTGGAGGGTTGTAAGGAGTGGGTTATGAAAAACCTGCTTTTTGTCATATACACAGGAGCTTTCCACTCCGTCTTTTCCCCTCTTGCTTTTTTCCTTCACCTGTTATAAGACAAAGAGTTGTGAAATTCTCCCTCATGGCTGTACATTGTGCAGTGTGATCAGTTTAAGATGTTTCTCTGTCCTTACTGAGTCTAAATTAACATTTTTAAAAAAGGAGCAGTATAAGCCAATGGCTACAATTTGAGCTTGATTTTTGTTTTTCTTCAAGAGTAGGCTTATGAAATGAGAAATATTGCCACAAAATTTCTCCCTTGTTTCGTGTAGTTAGTGCAAAGAAAATGTGAAAGCTGGCTGGCTGTGTAGTCCCTCAGCCTTAAGGGTCCAGAGGGTATAGAGGTGGTTTGGGAGTTGTGGCCACAAGTGCCCGTGTGGAAGAAATTCTGCTGTGCTCCTGTGGACCAGGCTGCTGTCAGCTGAGCACCTGCTGGAGCAGTCTGTGGAGTGTCTTCAGGGACTTAGCCTGTTCCTATCTCCCCAAAATAGCCATCCATAGTATTACTCAACAGACAAAAAGGGCTAACTCACAACTAACATAAAAAGATTAAAAAAAAAAAGATGATTAATAATAATAATTATAACAACAACAATAACAATAATAATAAATTCCGGGTATAATAGTGCAAAACCCAAAGAGAAATAGGTGAAAACACTTGGCAGTTATAATAACACTTCAGGCTACTAAAAAGAGGTGCATTATCAGTTCCTGGGGATGACAGCCATGGTTGCTCTCAATACTGGACTCCTAATGTTGTTTACATCTATCCTTACAGCAACAATCCTACCTAAGAAAGATTTTGTGCCTGAAACTAGCCTTTGCCTCTTCAACCCTGGTTCAACAGACCCGCCTGTATTTAAGAGGAAAACAAATGCAGGATTTGCATTGTTATGAGTGACGAGAAAGATGTCCTTGGGGAAAGCAGGCGAAGATGTGACGCTGGGGGGGGGGCAGCAAGAGTCTCACTGCAGTAAAGTGTATGTTTGCCATTTAATGAACAGGGGAAGGAGCCGGAGGCTTGTCAGGACGGTCAGGGTCATAACTGTGGTTTTCAACCACGGAAATTTCTGTGCTACCGTCTTGTGCTTTGGCGCAGGTTTTTACCAGGCTTGTTTATGGAGCCAGTGGAGTCAGTGCTGTGGTAACTGTTTTGAATAGAGGCAGGGCAGGCAACATTTGGAAGTGTGAACGGCTGAGATATTCTTCTGCAGTGTGTTTTCCAGAAAACACCATCTCTGCCAGATGTTGGGGCAATTCTGTCTTATTTAGAACAACTGTGGCAACCAGGGACCATGGTGGAGCACTCTGTCCTTCTCTTCGAGGAAATGCAACTTCATCTAAATTTCCTCCCTCAGACGTGTCAGACATTTGTTATTGTTTGCTGCTTCTCAGATCCCTTTCCTGTTCTTTTTTGAAGCTATTGTATGACAGATTTTTCTTGGCTGGTTGCTTTCTATTTACTATAAAGAAACCCGCGGGCAGATATCTGGGAACTAGTATTTTTTTGAAACCAGCATAGTCAGTTGTAGAATTACGTCAGTGCTTCTGTTTTGTAAACCGAGTCTAAGATCATTTCAAGCACTTTCGAATTTTTTAATTTTTTTAACACAAAGCGTGCTTTTTTAAATAACAAAATACTTGGGTTCACTGACTAACTTATTCTGGTGCATTTTAAATAAACAGTCAGTTATATTTGTGTGGGTCAGGATGAAAGGAATTAGTTGAAAGACATTATTTAAAAGGTAGTTTTTTAAATCACCTTTGCTTATGCAGTGTTATTTTCTAAGTGGAAGTAGAAAACTGCAGATTTGTCATTGGATCACAGCCTCTGTATAGTAGACTTGAAAAGGTTATGATAAACTTGCATCTGAAGTATATATCAATGAGTTTGTTGGAGATGAGACATTTACTGGATGTTTCTGAAAGCGCTTTCATTTTTCAGGGACAGGTTACTATAAATGCAAAATTCAACAAAGGCATTTACCTCCCAGAGGATGCAGAGTTTTACTTTGTTTACGATGGATCCCTGAAGAGGCACATAATGTTTGCTGAGCGAGTTAGTGACAACGCTCTTCAGTCCATTGTTCCAGGTGAGCATTAACTCCTGTTTACATTTTTCATCTCTTTGCTGTACTCCACCCCCATGTCAAAACTGGGTACAACTGGATGATTTGGTATAACTGTTTTATGGCTCTGTAATAGAGGAAATGCAGGAATCGAATGATGGCCTTTAGAATCCAGGCTGAGTTTGTTGACTGTATGTGATCCTGCCTTTCATAGCAATCCACACCAGCACAGCATCAGGTGTAGACAGTGTTACTGGGCTTGCATAGTTGGGTGTGCATTAAAGTGCAGTCTTCAGGGATGGCATAATTTTTAATGTGAATTAATTGTATGCCACAACTGTTTGCTTCTGGGCATCCTAATACCTGCAAAAGTCATGTTTTTGCCCGAGCCTTCCCTGGGTGCAGCAGTCAGCCCAGCTTGCAAGGCCCTCATGGTGAGGGTGTGCGAGTCATGGAGCTCTGCTGGAGCTGTACATGGAGCAGAGGTGTCGGAGAAACCATTTCAGGGGTGCCTCGCTGCAAACAGGGGATTTGTATTCCTTCCCAGCCAGCTCTCTGCCTTGGCATTGTCCCCCTCGTGGATGTAACATAAACCCTGGTTGTCACCTTTATTGTGTGCTTGTGACTTTTTAATTTGTGTGAGTAGGTGGCTGCAGACATGATGTACCTGTGCAATAGGATCTGCTTGTTATTTGTTCTTGTTTTCTAAAGGGGATTTACAGTCTGAAAATAACTGCTGAGTATAAAAAGGGAAAGTTTGCTGCCGTTACATGGTGCCTCCTTTGATCCTGTAAATCGTAAATGATTGTCATGGAATATAACTGGAGAAAATGCAATGCTAGACTTATTCCAGGGTAGCAAAGTTTTTTTTTTTTTTTTTAGAGGCCTGAAATGACACTGCTAAATGATTGCTTCTGAGCTAGGAATAAAAACAGGAGGCTACAGGCAACACTTAATCCTCTGCCTGTTCCCAACAGAAGCCATGAACAGATGAAAATAAAGTGTGAGGTTAAAATATAGCCCTGCTGATGTTAGTGTTGTTTCATAGTGGCCAAATTAAACATAAGGGAATGCAGAGCACTTTAAAAACAACTGCAGATGTGGTAAGTACATGCTTCCTTCTGCAGTTACTAGATTGCATATATACTTGTAGTTATTCAGGGACATTTTGGAAAATTTAGATTTGTACCCATGGTATGTCATGGTTAGCTCTCCAGTGAGATGTACAGCTTGCACCTCTTTTAGATGTATGACATCCACCCTCACTTAGATGGCAAAGGAGGAGGAGGAATGCACGAGGTGCTTAGAGGTTTGAGAGACAAACTCCTTTGGACTTCAAGGGTCCCAACTGTAAGTTAGAGAGTTGATACAGCATTTAATCAAGTATGCCAAAAGCATGAAGCATGCATTAGTTAAAAGCTTCTGGGTTTTGGCCTACATGGAGACACTGGGTAGGTACAAATGGGTGTCAATAAATAGATATATTACTCAGAGTTCGTGTTGCAGGGCACTCTGCCACTGTTTTCATCAATGTCTCATTTTTTTTAATTCTTATCCAAGAACCTTCAGGCTTTTGATTTGCGGGATTTCATCCTGATGTGGTTACCTCTTCTTTCCATTGTGGTTAAAGACTGGTTCTAGAATTATGTCAGTATAATTGGGAGGACTGGCAGTTCACAGTCTAGTCGAATCCAAGTTCATCACCAGAAATGGTTGGTGGGTGCCCTACAACAGATAGATGTAATTAGAGGGAAGAGTAATTCTGGATGTCACAGCTCTTAGAGGTGGGGGGAATGAGGAGAAACTAATGTATTTTCTGTACATACTGTTCATGCTATACATGACTATACATACATAACTAATCTGTTAGTGATTAATTTACATTATAATTACAGGCCACGGATGCCAAGAAGCAGTTTCTGTCTCTGTGTTAATGTACACAAGGGGGTACTCACCTGTGGTCCTCGGCAGCTGTCCCGTCACTTACAGAGAGAATCTGTCTTGCAAGTTGTCCCGCTTTCTGGTAGATCACGCAGATTGTGTCACTGCTGCTAGTCACTTGATGTTGCTGGATAAGTTTGGGCTAAGGGTAAAAGATCTGCAGTCCCTGGATAACGATTTGATGATGGCCGTTGCTCATGAAGAATTGCCATCGACCTGGAACATCCTTGGAAGCTGCTCAGAAGATGGTAAGGTTTTATTTTAAGTTGGAAAGCCTTTAACAGTGGTTTGGTGCATAGTTCAGTGCAGAGTATCTCACCCGTTTATCCCAAGTTCTCAACGCTGGTGCTTTATGTTGTGGTTAAGACGAAAAACTGTTCAAATACAAGAGGGGTAATCAGAGGTTTGGTTTGTGCCCAGAGGTTTAAAAAGGATAATAATGGTTATTGTAACTCAGTCTCTCCAGAAGCTTTTTGTGCCTTGACTCACTGTGAATGCAGTTCTTTATTTATAAGTAGAGTCTGCCTTTGCAAGATTAAAGAGCTGTCTGTTTAAAAAAAGGAAGTATTGTAGCAGTGAAGTATTGCCGCCATGTTTCCAACCAAGTGAGATATTTTAATGCAGACAAAAAGGAGATGGTTGTTAAACAGAAGATTGTGTTATTGTAGGCATTCTCATGTACACAGTAAACATAATTTTTATCATGGTTCTGTCAGCATTTATGCTTTATTTATGTCTATGATCATTCTTTGGGGAGAATATTATTAAACAAGTTTTGTGGCTTTTTTTTTATTGTAGAGGAAGTGGGATGAAAATATACATGAAACTTTACATTAAGATATGCTATTGAAAAATTTTGTAACAAAATCAGGTGAAATTTTCCTGGTTTCAGGTTTCATTGCAAACAGAACACTGTAGTTAGGTTTTGCTGAAGAGTATAATTTTTTTTGCAGACCCAGCTGATTTATAGCTGAGGTTGGAAACAGTGTTAAACTTGATGGCTTCACGTGTTTTTCATTGAAAATTTGGTACTTTTGGCTGTTTTTCTTTTAATACTTTAAATTGCTGAAAATTGGAGGACAGGCAGTTTCCATAGGAGCCAAACTGAAAGAGAGATTCATGCAAGCTTTTGGGAAGTAAAAACACAGCACTTAGCCCATTTCTTTGGTTGAGGGCTTTCTTCCTGTCTTAAATCTTTCTAATTCTTAATGACAGATAGCTTGAAATCTGCTACTGCCTTCCTCAGGAGAAGGATGGTTTTTGTCTGTCTGTTGTAAACAGTTCTTTCAAGAGATGTAAAAACAAATACCAAGTCTCATTCAAATATTGGCTAGACAGGAGAGGAAAAAAAAAAAAGCCGTTACTTGTTTCATTTTGGTGTGTAGTAAATGTTTGTTCACATTACTCAACTGCTGGAACGGCTGTTGGATCTTAGCAATGAAGACCTTGATTCAAAGCCTGAAGAAATCAGCTGTAGTTTTGTTCACAGGCTTGGCTAAGCTTTTCATCAAAACCAGTTGAAGCCCAACCCAGAAGCATCAGCAGGATGCCAGCGGTACTGAGAGATGCTTGGGCAAAGCCAACTGGGTACCGGCTTGCTCGAAATGTGGGGAAGTTTATGCTGGGTGTGTTGTGGGTCTGGAAGGTTGGAGATCAGCTCAATTGGTACCAGACTAAGCTCTGCCAGGGCAGCTGCTATCCAAATAGCAAACCTCTTTAATTTTTAGTTATGCTAATTGTTAAATATTCAGGTATACTGCAACATTTATATGGAAAAGAGTATGTTGCCCTCATGAGACTTTTATAGGACTTGTATTTTTTTGTTTCTATGTCTTGTTCATACTTTGTTCACTTTTCAGGTTAAAATATGATATATAAACAGAATTTGAATACAGTGGAAAAGCAGGGATGTGCGCTCCAGTCACCATACAAAGTCTCTGTGAATGTTTGAAATGTTAGACAAGCGTGTCTTGAGCGTGCTGCATTAGCGGTTGCCTCATGGACACTGTTGCACTGAAGAGGTGACATCTCCCTTTGTACCCCAGTCATTGCTCTTAAATGAAGCTGGGATCTTTCCCCTTGTTTCTGAATAAAACAAAACGGATACAAATTCTTGGGCCCTGGTAGCAATGCTCATGCACAGTGAGGAGCTCTCAGTGCAGTCGTGCCTGGGCAGTGCTTACTGGCCACCCTTGTTGAGTGGGGGGCTCCTGAAAGCTTTCTGGACAGCTTCTCCTTCAGCCCAAGGGAGTTCAGTCATTCCCTTTGTCTCAGAGGTCCAGGCTTGGGCTGGGCCTGACATCTATTTTGGTATCCTCTAAGCAACTTGTATAATTTTTCTTTGTCTCCTGTATCCTTTCTCTCTCCTTTCTGAAAGTATAGTTTTGATTCTTCTTACAGCCATATTCTCCTTTCACCTGACTCTGAGAAGCACTGACTCATGTTGCTTCCTCATGCTGTCCCCATCACTGTGTTTTTGTCCCCAAAGCCAAGAGGCCAAGCACACCCGAGGGTTGCATGTGGCTGAGGGAGCCCTGTGCGTGCAGGGAAAGGAGAGGGAGGGAGAAGGGGATGGACTGGGGCAGGAGTGCTTCAGATCTCAGCACAGGTTAGAAGAGGAGGAGAAGGTTCTTCATCTTCCACCAAGGGTTTTCCCAGCACTCTGTTTCTTCCCATAGTCCAAAAAATCAAAATGGATGAGAAACAGGGAATTTATGAGGATTTAGAAAGAGGATGACCCCTTCTTTCCCTACCTGCTGTCTCTGCAACTCCTTGTCCTGACAGTGTCAGGATGTTCTTTTTAGTATTGGTGTTGTGAAAGACACGGGTGCTATCATCCATCACTAGTTAGGACCTCATGCTTGTGAGATTCTATCAGTTTTCAGAGCTGCTGGGCTATTTTTATTGGAAAAAAATTACTTTTGAGCAACACATTGCTGGAGAAAATTATTGCACCATCTGGTGTTTTTGGACCTCATTCATTTTTATGGGGATTTAGAGACATACGGGTTGGTGGAAAGATAGAAGAATAATTTATTCATAGGAGTTTTGCTATTCGGAAAAAGTGTTTGTATTCCCTTTATAAGGCATAAAAAGGATTGGATAAAGAGAGAGTCTGGATTGTCTAGGGAGCATTGCAAATAATTCAGGAATTTAGTGCGGTTGCACAGGTCAGGACTTGTTAGCCACATTATTTAAAGTTCAACAAAAGAAACAAGAAAGCACGAACCTTTTGGTAATCCTCACTTGTAATACATGCCTGCGTGGCAACCATGTCAGGAGCTGCTCACTCACACAAACTGATCAGATGTTGAGATCACCAGGCCCACAAGCAGTTCGCTCCTAGAGGAAACTGGGGACCCAACAGAGGTGCTATGCTTAGACATTTATTTGTTAGTGGGTTTGAAGAAAGGGGAGGGAGGAGGGAAAGGGAGAAGCTGATTTTCTTATTGATTGCACCTTCATAAAGGATATTTTCCTTCTGAAAATTGGATTATTCAGTTTATGGAGATAATCAGCATTAAATGTTAAGCCAAATAACTTGTTAGAGCTGCTAAAAAAAAGAGACTCTTTCCACAGTTTTTCAGTTTACAAAAAAAAAATAAAAAAAGAAGAAAGACAGAGTGGTTTAATCTGGATGAGAAAAAATGCTTCCAAGTAACCTTTCCTTCTTAGTACCATCAGGCTAGGGCAGTCTTTTAGGACTGGCAGCCCCCAAGGGCCATCAGACACAGGTTCAGCATCTTCACTGCAACTTTTTTGTCCTTGACACACTCAGGCTTATGTCCCTTGGCTGTTGGAGGGGGAGCGGGAGCACAGGAGTGTGGACCTTGAAAGGAGTCCGCCTTACATATAAGAGGCTGAGAGCATCTCAGTTTCTGGTTGTTTTAAGGGCGTTTCTGGGAGGGTGAGTTCAGGTTGTCTGGGTGTCTGTGCTGGCAATCTAACACAAACAGTTGCTGCTGGCTTTGCCACTATTTATGGTTATTTTCAAGAGGAATAGTGCTCTTTTAGGTTTAAGCTATTAGTAGAAGCAATAAAATTACAACCTGAATTATGGAAATTAATTGTGGATCGTGGGGAAGGGAACAGTGTCTATACTTGTTTAATTTCCTTTCATGAAGAAGGACAATTTCCATTTTATTTCATAAATGCTTTGTAATTGTTTTCTAGGAATAGGTCTTGTGGAGTGAACTGAAATACCCAACCTCGCTGCTTTATAGTCTCCACCTTTGGGGAACACTCTTCCATTTTCTGTGGCATTTTTGACTTTATTGCCCTCTCCCTGCCCTTTTCTTTGTAAATCCTCTTACTCTTTCTATTTGATGTTAAACACATCCTTGCTAAGCTGCACCAGTTCAAACCTGGCTGATACATGTTGTATTTTTGGTCTAAATTAAATAAAATTCTGTCTGTGTCTTTTCCTCAGTTGGAATTTTAGATTTCTTTTTTCCTGTGGAAGGAAAGGGAGAGGTGGGCAAAGTGCCTGTTCTCCTTCATGGAATTAGGAAAATACTGGGAACAGTGGATAAATATTTCTAGGTGTGGTGAGGTTTGTGAGGAGAGGTAATATTTTTTTGGTCAGACAGTTCAGGGGGTTAGAGAAACAGTCAAATCTTTGGCCCTGTAGGAGTTCGCCCCCTTGGAAAATGTGCAGCGCAAAGGGAGGAGGATGCTAGCCTGGGCATTGAGGAGCAGGGGAGTGTCTACCAGTGACTGCTGCTGACCAAGAAACCTGCATCAAGAGGCCAGATATTGGCAAGCGTGCTTCAGCCTGCGGGTCCCCAGCAAGTGTATGATCCTCATCTCCTGGTCAGTGCTAATAATAGCAGAGAGGAGATGTTTGAGATCCCCCTGACCAGGAAGGGGCTTTTCAGGAAAAGCCTCGAGCACTTGGAGGAGATGGTGATATGCAGAGTGACAGTAGAGCAAGTACTGTAAGAGGTGCAAGAGATTAAATTTCCTATTTAAGGCAATACATAAGTAGTGGGGCTCAGGAGCCTGCTCTGCTGCTGGAGAGATCAGGTATGAAGCTATGGTCTGACCCAGTCCCCAGCCTTGGGTCAGCACTGGGCTGGAGAGCCCTTCTCTGCTCTTGGCTAAGAGGGTGTTCCTGCCTGGTGTTGAGCACTCCGGTGGTGCTCAATAAACAAGCGTCTTAAACCAAACAGCCCCAGGGAGTGTTTGGCTGCAGTACAAAAGAATGAGGAGTATCCCTCTGCTAACAGAAACCATCTCCTGTAGTGTTTCGCATCTTTGTTGGGGTCACCCAAGCAGTAAAGTCAACTGAAACTTCACCTGATGGTGTAGGTGGTGGCACTGTGCGCAGCCTTTACTGCATGGGGCTGGTGGATGGGAACCTCCTCTAACCCTCCTGCTGCTAAAACTGCTGGGGCAAGACTCCTTAAAGTCCACCTTTGCAATGGAGCTTACCCCCATCTCCTCCTTTTCATCTGCAGCATTGATGCCAGCCTCCAGGTGTTAGTTGGTAAAGGTATGATGAATAGAGGAACTAACTAAAGAAAAGGGGGATGTTCCAGATATTCTGTAAGTGGAAAGGGGAGATGCCACCGCAGCTCTGCTCTCAGATGGGCTGTCACATACCTGACTTCGTGTATCGCGGCCACTGTCTATTCACAAAACCACTTATGTGTGTTTTTGCAGCAGCGGGGTGCACTGAAGATGGCTTTATAAACAATCTCATACCTAATGGGAAAATGAAAAAATGAACAGTAATGTATAAAAGTACGAAGCCAGGAAAAACTGGAGTTTGTCAGCCAGTTTTGATGTCTTCCCCTGCTTTTAAAGTCACAAGTCTTGAGGTTTTTAGTCTCCTTCCAGGAAATGAATGAGATTCATAGCCCAGAAAGGGCTTAGTCATTTCTGTCAGAGAGAAATATTTGATTTTAGTTTATTGTTTTGGACATAGGAAGGGATTCAGGTGCAAGGAAGAACAAAAGGATTTATTTAATGTTTAAAACAGACTGTGTTTGGCTCAGCCTCTGTAATTCAGAGTGTTTTGGCTGGAGAATTGGGATGCGATGCAAAACAAGGTCCTGATAGTGCGTGTCTTTTATAGCACCACCTGCCTTGCAGTAGCTGACCCTGTATGAATCAGCCAGCGGTGTGTCTTTAAATCTTAGGAATGATGGGTTATGTGTCTTGTTGGAAAACGGTGTTTTATACCATTTAAATATGAATATGTTGAAGAAGCCTTGTGTTTTCATTTTTTCCTTATTGTCTTCCTCTTTGCCACTGAATGCAGTTGAATTCATTATGTTGGGTTTTTCACAACATTTTTTTTTTTAAATTTCTTGATGATTTTCTTTGTGTTGTTGGTTTTTTGGTTTGCTTTTTTCCCCCCATTTTGCCGCATCTGAAATCTTCCTCAAGGGAAGGGGAAAAGAAAGCGAAAAGTGTGGAAAAATGCCATTTGTTCTGTCCCAGTGAGGAGTTACAAGAGGAGGTGGTGAATGAGGAGAACTGAAACTGGAAATTGTTCTTAAGAAAAAAAAATGCTAAAACCCAGTTGTTTCAGAACTTTACCTTTTTTTTAGTGCAAATCTTTTCTTTTAGGCAGGTCTATTTAAAAAACTTATTATCAGTCATCATGTCTTCTTGGTTTTTTTGCTTTGATATTGCTGATCCTGGAATAGAACCACAGCAAAATTTGTATGGAAGGGGTCCCTGGAGGTGGCCTGAATCTGCCCTCCATCTCAGCAGGGCTAGCTTCAAAGCTGGATCAGGTTGCTCAGAGTTGGGTTTTGAGCACCTCCAAGGACGGACAGTTTGTAACCTCTCTGGGTGACCTGTCCCAGTGTTTGACCATCCTTGTGGTGAAAAATACTTTCCTTGTATTGAAAGCACACATTTACCTTTCCATTTATCCTTCCAACTTTACAACTGGTATTTCAGATTTTAGTAGCATGAAGCTCTTATTAATTGTTCTGTGTTGTCAGGTTCTGCTCTCTCCTGAGCAAGCCAGGTGCGAGAAATAAGAGGAGAGTAGCCTAGCAAACACATAGTCTGTAGAGGTGAAGGATGGGGAGGAATCAGGGGTGAAAACAGCCAGTGGACCTGCCAGGTGGTTCTGCTACCATGTGTATTCAAGCTAGCCATGAACAAATTTAGCTTAAGGTTAGGTGAAGGTTGTTAGGTTGGGCAGATAAAAATTAGTTACTAGAATGGTTGTGGTGAGATAATACAAGTTGTTATTGTAGGTGGTGTTTTAAGACCACAAAGATTAGTTACTGTTTATTCGTTTCTTTTAAAACTAGGTTCTTTTGTAGCAGACTTATTCATACTGCATTGT
>WAAD01039697.1:11844-23122 GCA_013389945.1 Fregata magnificens
GGCGGGCTGAGGTGACCCCACCCGGCGCTCGGCGGGCCCTGCGGCTGCAGCGGCCGCCGGCCCCCGCGTAGTTTCTGCGCGGGCAAGGGGGCCGAGTTAATGATCGAGCCCCCCAACGTAAGGCACAGGCAGCGCCCCCGGACAATTCTTTAGGTCAGCGCCCTTGCAAAGTACTCCCTATCCGGGCGTTAGTTGTCACAAGGAGGGAGAAAAAACTCACTGCGGAATAGCGCTAGGCCCATCCTGTGAAAAACGGCACGCTGGGGTTGATGATGGCCATGGCGCTGAAACGCCTTTGGAGTGCACCTGAAGAGGATGCGTGCCTGCCTAGCTCCTCCAGACTCTTCACACAAAAGTTAAAAGTAGAAGTTCAGCAATTAATGAACCCCAGCTCTCGCTGGGTGGGCCACGTGCCTCCGCCTGGTTGGCTGCTCCAAGTTGTGGTAAGGTACGCATCCAGCCCAGTGCAGCAACCAGCCACGAGCTGTGAGGTAGCTGCGCTGACAAGAGGCAGGAGCTGCAAAGGGAACTCTGCAGGTACCTCTGCGCCAGACTAAAGCCAGGTTATGCTTCCTGAAAACAAGCACGGGGACCAACTGTGGGGAGAGAAAAGCAAAGAGGCAAGTTAAGCAGTGTCTAGCAATGTGTAAGTCACTAGATGCTAGATTTCTCCCTCCAATGACACACTTTGACCCTGACAACAGTTGAGGACATCCTCCTCCACCTGACAAGACTTGTTTGACTGGGTGCTGACACCCTCCGTGTGTCCTGCAGCAAGTCACCGTGCTCCTTTCCAGCTGGCCAACTGGCTTTGAGAAGAGGCAGCTCTTACCAGAGGGCCTCTTTTGCAAGGGCCCATCCCCTTCTCAGTTTGAGAACCTGAAGAGCACTGTCCTACATCACTCTTCTGTCTGGAGTGCAGACATGGACCACCATGCAGGAAGTGGTAGTCTTTTAGTAAACCACATAACAGCGGAACAGGAGAGAAGTTTCTTGGCACACTGACCTTTCTATGGAAATAGGAGCTTCAGCCTCCCAACAGAAACACACTCACTTTACTCATAATTTTTTCCATTTTTCTTTACTCTCACACTATTACTCTCTTGCAACTACATTAACTGACTGGACAGTTTTGACTATAAAGGTGTTCAGTGGCAGTGCCGGAGAGAAAGCACAGACATTATTCCCAGCTGGATGCACAAAAGAATCGTGGTTCCCAAGGGCACATTAAGTGGTTTCCTGAAGTGGAAAACACTGGGTATGTGACAAAACCAACATCTGAATCAATGATATACAGTGTAAACAGTTAGAAATTCAGCTTGTAGACTTAACTTTGAAGGTTAGTGAGGGAGCAATAGCTCTGCGAGATAAAAAGTCAGTGTTTATGACTACTACATTGTCATGTTCTGTCCGTTATTTTGACAGCATGAAGATTAAGAAATCACCTTCTTGATGGCAAACTCATCCTGTAGTTGCGTTTCTGTGCTTCTTATATATATGCCATTAGCCTTCTGTGGAACACCACCACTTCTATCATCACCGTGTTTCTAAACATATGCAAGACACTTAGCAAGGTTTCGGCTACGGCAGCCTGAAGTTGCAGCCAGCAGAATGTGACTCCACTTCCAAAAAAACCATCCTTTCTTCACAAAAAGAACCACAGACTCCTGACCTGCGGCTCTCCCCAACCACTTTACAGCTAGCACAGCCCTGGCAGTCAAAAGGCATCTGCCAGGGGCAAGCTAGATTTTTCCTGTCGGGGGCTGTACCACCTTCAAAGCAAAAGCATTCTACCAACATACCAACATTGCAGAGGAGCTCTGTAAGCTTTTATAACGGAACCTGAAATACTTTATCTCCCAAAGAGACTCAGAAGAGTTTACTGTCTTTTCCCACTACGGTGACTTGCTGCAGCAACTGACAAGAGGACATGCAATTTAGGCACTACCGGTAAGCCTGGCCAGTTTCTACAGGCCACCCATGGTATAGCCCTGCCTGCTTCTTTTACTGCTTTTTATGGGCATGGTGTCAATGAATCTTCCCAATCCCTTTTGAACCTGCTGGTACTGTCTGCCTCCTATGGCAATAAATCTCAGAAGCTCACTATCTGCTGTGTGAAATATCACCTTAATGTAATTGATCAATCTGGTTTAAGTGGAGGAGTGCCCCCCAAACTAGTATTTGTACAATTTGGTCAATACTAGTTCTGCATCCACTTGACTCCCAACTTTCAAGATTTTTGTAAACCTTGATCTTTTTGCCCTTCAGTCTTCTCCTCTCCAGAATGAAGAGTCCCAGCATTTTCAGTCTCTCCTCACAAAGCAGCTGCTCCACATTAGTTGCCGTTCTTTTAACTCCACTATGGACTCCCTCCAGATGTAGAAACGAACTGCCCTATACTGAAAATGTGGGTCCACTGGTTTTATGTAGGAGCAAAGTAGCACCACCTATCTGGTTCGCAATACCCTTCCATGAGATGCCTACCTACTATTTTGATGCAGCTCCACACTGTGATGATGGTTTCATAATTGTCAAAGATCTCTGCCCTGAGCTGTAACTACAAGTTGCTGAACTACAAGTTCAGTACCATGTATGTTTTGATGAATGATTTACACCACAGATGCATAAATCTATGCTGGAGCTCATCTACCCCTTTTGCCCATGGAAAGATCTCACAAAACTGAGCTCCTTGCCACTGGACCAATGCTGGACTACCTGAGAAAGCTTGGTATCATCTGCAAACTTGGATGATTCCATCGTTCATTCCCTTCTCTGAATCACAGCTAAACTTGCTGAATAAAATCACTCAGGGACTGCCAATACTGAAATTATTCCTCCTCCTGAGAGGAGCCCATTAAGTCTTAACCCTTCACTTCCTATCCTTCTCAATTCATAAAAGGATCCCTTATGTTCCTCTGGAACCAACGTATCATTTTAAGTTGTACTCACGCATTTCTCCATGTAAGAAAATACTTCTAAAGTTTATCAAAGGGACACCATAAGCCTACGAGTTTCATGCAGGGATGGGAAAAGCAAAACCAAAATTCCTCCTTTCACTACTGTGTTGGGTTTACGTGGCAAGGTTTTGGTAGCTGGGGCGGGAGGGTGGAGCTAACGGGGTGGCTTCTGTGAGAAGATGCCAGAAGCCTCCCCCATGTCCAACAGAGCCAATGCCAGCCAGCTCCAAGATAGACTCGCTGCTGGCCAAGGCTGAGCCATTCAGCGACAGTGGTAGCACCTCTGTGATAACATATTTAAGAAGGGGGAAAAACTGCTGCACAACAGCAGTTGGAATAGGCGGGTGAGAATACGTGAGAGAAGCAGCCCTGCAGACACCAAGGTCAGTGAAGAAGGAGGGGAAGGAGGTGCTCCAGGCGCTGGAGCAGAGATTCTCCTGCAGCCCATGGTGAAGACTGTGGTGAGGCAGGCTGTCCCCCTGCAGCCCGTGGAGGTTAACCGTGGAGCAGATATCCACCTGCAGCCCGTGGAGGACCCCACACCAGAGCAGGTGGATGCCCGAAGGAGGCTGTGACCCTGTGGAAAGGAGCGTGCTCTGGAGCAGGTTTTCTGGCAGGACTTGTGACCCCGTGGGGGACCCATGCTGGAGCAGTCTGTTCCTGAAGGGCTGCACTTTGTGGAAGGGACCCATGCTGGAGCAGTTAATGAAGAACTGCAGCCTGTGGGAAGGACCCACATTGGAGAAGTTCGTGGAGGACTATCTCCTGTGGGAGGGACCCCACGCTGGAGCCAGGAAGAGAGTGAGGAGGAAGGAGCCGCACATGTGATGAACTGACCACAACCCCCATTCCCCATCCCTCTGGGCAACTCAGGGGGAGGAGGCAGAGAAATTGGGAATGAAGTTAAGCCCAGGAAGAAGGGAGGGGTGGGGGGGAAGGTGTTTTGAGATTTGTTCTTATTTCTCATTATCCTACTCTGGTGTTAATTGGCAATAAATTAAACTAATTTCCCCAAGCCAAGTCTGTTTTGCCTGTGATGGTAATTGGTAGAGTGATCTCCCTGTTCTTATCTCAACCCATGAGCCTTTCGTTATATTTTCTCTCCCCTGTCCAGCTGAGGAGGGGAATGATAAAGCAGCTTTGGTGGGCACCTGGTGGCTAGCTAAGCTCAACACACCACAACCATCCAAGTATTAGCTAATCTGTTACAGCTGCACCCCTTCCAAAGGGAAATAAAAACAAAACCACAGTTTAAAGTCAGACAGTCCATCACTGCATTTGAGCAAATGCAACTTGAAGTATTTTTACTGCAAAATAACAATTCAAAATATTATTTGGAATTACTTTGTCTTAAACAGTTTTACACAGCTCTAATCTGTTTAAGACCTGTTTCTTATATACAGGTTTAGGACTTTTAACACTGTTAACTGTAAAGCATTACATTTCAATCACCATGATCAGTTCAGCTGACACATAGTAAGTAATATAGTGCATCCTTTGCTTTTCATGTGTGTAGCTTGATTTTTATTCTGGCTGATAAAAATGTAAGAGATTGTATAGAAAATGTAAGAGTTAATACATTACTTATTCAGCAACTCAAGATGATTCAACTTCCCAGTTTCCTAGTTTATCTAAATATATATACACAAATCCTAGAACAAAGTTTTAACATACATTTAGCATACCTGCTTTCTGAACACTTTAATCAGTATAATTTCAACCTGAGCTATGAAAATTAACAAGAATTATTTCTTCCATCTCCTTCCCTGAAGCATGCATGCATTTATTGGCTAGTAGTCTATGCCATCCCAGTAATCGATTTTTGCACAATACATGTTCTTAATGTCCATTCTCTCTGACATCTTATTCCCCCATCTTTTTTGAACAACCTGACTTCTCTCCAGATTTGTTTGGGTTTTTTTTAAATATCTATTCCCAACTGCTCCAAACAATACGCAACATACAAATTACTTGACAAACACCACAGAGGTGTTTAGCAAGTCTACCTAAGTTCAGTTATGATGTGTTCAGTAACAGCTGCAGTTACTGAACAAGCAGTCTAACAGCTTATACAATCTTAAATTTACTATTGCCACAGCATATAGCTAGTTCCTCTAACCATGTTTATCAGTGATTAGAAGCTTGTAAAAATATTAGAGGTAATCACTGTCATTCCTATATGAACATTTCAAATTGCATTCATCCATGTTAAATATACTTATTAATCCAACAGAACTGCATCTTTATAGTTTAGTTTTGTACACAGAAATACATTTACATTCTTTAAAATGTATGCATTCAATCAGATTTACAGATCAGCCAAAGCACGACTGATTGAAGAAATTCTAAAGAATAATGTACTGTTGATACTACTCAACAATATCTGAGGCTTACAGAGTTAATAGTCATGACAAATCCACTTGTGTTGTATGAACTAGCATTATGGATGTACACATAACATCTGCTCGGTTGGCTTGCCAAGTATGACAGTCTTGGGGTTTTTCCTTCATATCAAATGGAACCCAGGCTTTCTAAATTATCATGCTGTGACCTGCTGACCTAAAATAAAAAGTACACATTTAACCTGTAGTGTCATTTCTCTGTTTGCACATGACATCATTATCTATTAGAAACTAATACCACCAACACATCTGCTTTCATTGATGTTTTGCCCCATGTTCCTTCTGTTCCCCTTTTTTTTTTTTTAAATTATTTTATCATTAGATAACAGTGGATTCACCTATTATTTCAGAACATCCAATTTCAAGGAACTTACATTATAGCTTATGATGACTTAGAGTAACAGGCAAACACGTATAAGGACTGTAATACATATATATGGGCAGATACCGATCTATATAATCCTTGCAGTATTTTCATTTTAAAGGATTAGCTTCATGTTAACTTGGAATGGGATAAGCAGATTCAATTTCCGGTAAAATTACTTACTTCCTTCCCTCAGCTTTTTTAATTCCTGTACTATATCACTATACACACAGGATAAAAGCTCCTCTTGGGATTTAGTTCCATCCAAATAAACTAAGACAGACAAAAGAAAATGTTTCATGAGTTCTACGCCAGTTATCTGTAATAGCAATTGGCAAAGTTTTCATATTCCTATGGGTGCAATAAGAAGAGATGAAAAAATAAAAAGCAAGAACAGTACCTCCCTTTTCTTCTTTCCCAACTTCATTTTACATGTTAAAAAACAACATAATGGAAAAGTATTCTAGTTAAGAATTAATTTACAGATTTTTGTGGTATAAAAGTCTCCATAAGGGTAGTGGTAATAACATTAGGACAGTAAAGAAATGGAATAATTCAGCAGAAAGGTTGCTATGCAGTGGAAGACCTCAGGTTCTTTGTCAGCTTCAGGGTTTGAGCAAGTCAAAGAAGGGCACTGCGGTTCCCGTTCTCACTGCACAGCAAGAAGTGGTGCCTTGGTCTTTGTGCTGATGAAGCCACCTGACTTCTCCTTCCTCTGGCCCTCACTCGAGAAGTAGGCAGACTGAGAGCTGTACAAGTGTGAACATCACACAAGCTCATGGCAGTGCCCCATCAACTGGCTCAGCTCTGACACTTCTCATGCAAGACTGGTGGCTGTAGTGTGTACAAAAAGCACCTAGGAAGTATCTACAGCTTGTTATAGGACTTCAACCAGGATTTTAATTGTGTTCTGAAGAATTCTGCCAGTGCATCAGCTATTCTCTCAGAAGCTTCCTATTTAGCATGTATGCACACACAAACAAGCTTGTTAAAGGGACTTAATTAGTGATCAGAACATTTCTATTTTTAACTTCATAATTTTCATTATTAAAAAAAAACCCAAACCAAAACCATATAGACTTCAAAAATAAACCAGGAAAAGGTCCAAACCTTCTGCTCAAGTGCCACAAAAATATTTGAAGAAAACTCTGTACCACGCAGAAACACCTGCAACCCAATAAAAACTGCACAAGTGCCACACTTCAGCATTTTATGAGTTTAAAATTAAGGATACCATACCAACGTTACTTCCATTCTCTTCCAATTCATTTTTATATTTCAGATACATAGGCCACACGTGTCCATCGAAGTACCCCGGTGTATCTGCTGGCTGATAGACTCTGGTGCTACACAAAAATATAGTTGCTTTCCCATGCAAGTTTTACACTTTTTCCCATAGTGTCAGCTGGTTTAATAAGAGCATCTATCCAAAATAAAAACAGGCTGGCAGCCAGCATAACTGTTTGAGCAAAGGAGGCTCCTTTGTTTTAATATAAACTGTACTATGAACTCTTGCTAACTTAGCTATTTCTGCCAATCAAATTACACTTAGGATGAGGTAAAAGGATTTTTTTTTAATTGAGAAAGGTATTAAGTATAAATTAAGCTGTATTAAAGGTGTTACCAAAACAAATTACTTTTTTTCTTTTTTTATTGGGTATACAGATTTCTCAAGTTTTAAATGACTAGTTGTTTTGTCTAGTCACTTCCAGCCCGGACACTAAGGTCCTTTAAAGGTGAGTCTAGCGAGAAACCAAGAAAGTGGAATCAACCAAAGCCAGTTCAATAGAAGATTTCTTCACTCAGCCAGCAGATTCTGACTTCGTGCACATGTATTGCTTCAAGCACACAGTATTGCTCCAAATTTGAAGGCAAGTCAGACACTGGCTCAGTAATCTAAATCAGACATACAGTACAACTAATGCACAGTCTAAATGAAGCGTACACTAAAGCCACACATGAACATTGTTACTTTAACAATAATCATCATGTAGCTGTATTCAACCAAGGATAAGACTGCGTAGTATTTTTTTAACTGTTTCTCATTTTAAACATGGTTTAACTCCAATATGCCGCCAGTAATCTAAATAATTTATCTGGACAATAAATTCTCTTTTCAGTGTTTGTAAAACACCTAACATTTTAATATCGCTGTGCTCTAAAATGCAAGCCCCCCCGCCCCAAACCCACACATCTCTGCATGCTTTTGTTAATGTTGGTTAAATACGCACACAATCTTCCCTGAGAATCACAGAGGACAGATGATCTTAACAGCTTACATTTGGCAAGCACTGAAGAAAAGCTAGTACAAAAGAACCACTCCAGGTTAGGGGGTACAGTGACCCTCTGTGAGCAATAACTGAATAATCTTACCTCCTTCTCCTTTTGCACTCTTCATAAGGAAGGGTCAAAAAATATCTTCTATTCCACAGTTCATTAAGCGGCCTAAGATAATAATATATTTAGTTCCCTCTTCCCTTTTAGGGCAGCTTTTAACATACCAGGTTACATATTACTGCTTACTCATAATTGTATAGCAGAAAACCTTCAACGATCAAAATATAAACATCTTCTGTATTTTTCAGGCTGTCCCAGGCATTCTGCGGCTCTTCTGTCACAACACCTGAACTTGCCGGGCTTTTCATCCAATTGTGGATACTTTTCACCATTTCATCCATATAGAGGGCATCAAGTACTAGATGAAAACAGAAAATGAGGCACCCCTTAAAAAGAAAATTAAAAAAAAAAAAAGAACCCTTAAGTACCCCTAGGTTAATCAGTAAGAATCAAATAATCTACATACAAGTCTAAATGAAAGGGAATGGGATTACCCCAAAAATTCTCTCTCACGGATGTAAATAGTTCTGTGTTTGCAACTGATGATACCCTGAAACTAAAGCCTTCCTCAGGATTGGGGTATTTCTGGTTAGCGTGGTCTCTCTGAACTCTGTGCCACCAAAAAGTGTGTGAACTCACTTCACAGCCTTTCCCTTGACAACAGAAACTGTAGGGACTGTTCTCCTATTCCACAAAACTTTTAAAAGTTTACTTACCTTCTTCTGCCAATTGTCACTGACACAGGTCAAGGGAGGGGGCGCTCAAAAATTTTTACTTTGGGTTTTTATTGGGTTTCAGGTATTTGGAGGGCGGGGATGGATGGATTGGATTGAAAGGAGGATGGCATATAAAGCAAACCAGCACAATGTAGCACCTGGTTTTGTCTGTAGACATGTAAGAACATATTGAGTAAGTACTGAATGGTAAAGAGAAGGCAGCCTTTGGATAACATACGAGCAAACACATTGTAGAGATGCTTTTAAGAGCAGCATTAAACCCAGATATTTGAACCGGAATGTCAAACTTATCCCTCCATTTCACATTCCAGTTTCATGAAGTCTAGAAGTTGAGCCAAAGACTGCATAGCTGATAAGAGTCAGTTTTCAGATACAATTTAAGGTTCTGGCCAATGTTCCCGAGTAATACATTTTGTGATGACCAAGTATCAACACAGATTAGCTAATAATCAACTGTTCACAACTCCATATGACCTGAACCAAAGCAGTGGCCTAAAGTACATCCGGATCTAGAAGTTTGTAAGACTACATTGGCACGTTGAGCCAGTGTTAACCATGAGCTTCCAAACATTTGGTCTCGATGTGAGATCTGACATGAAATAAAGGTGTCAGGATCAGACCCAAGTTTTGACCAATTGGGAATATGACAATGAAAGAGACTCAATGGTGATATCCCATGAGTTCATTAGCAAAGTGAAAAAAAAAATTCCATCATTACATAGAAAGTGATGAGGTTAAGCTTATGCCAGTGCTGCAAGCCAAGACTTGTAAGTGAACAGTACCATTTGCTACTGCACCAGATGCAACTGTGGAAATAGAGGAAAAGATTAAAAAGAGAAAAGGAAAGGTCAAGCACTAGCTTGAGCTATTTACTAGTTCAGCAAGTTTTCTTATTTATCTCAGTGAGCCAAGAGAAGCTGAGCAAAGGATTGCTCTTAAACAACCATTTGTTTACTGCCTTGTTCAGAAGGGAAGAGGGGCAGGGGGTACAGGGGAAGAAGTGTTGAAGCTCAGCACAACAGAGTTTCAGTACAACATTCAAGAGCAATGCTTCAAAGTTACTGACCATCATATAGCTTAAATCCACGCTCATCTGTTTCTACTTCAGACTCTGGCTGAAGGGGAAAAAAGATTGATTATTTTCAAGGCTGCTTTTATGACCACTTTCACAGATATATACTCTTCAGTTACAAACATAAGGGTTATACACCTTTGTATCCCAATTCATTAAATTTATCTTCAAAATTAAACTGCTGTATACAACTATTAAAATACAATACACTTTATTTAATCTAGAACAAGAAGTTCTCCAAATCATACCTCTTATGTTCATTAGAGCTTTACTGCAGCAAGAAGAACTGCCTCACCCTCCTTAACAAAAAACTCCAACGTCAATGCAAAAGCTGTTTTTCTGTTTTGATTTGGGAAACAACGAATTGCTGTACTACTACTAAAACACTGTTGCTGTATGGGTGTAGGGTTAACACACCAATATCACTAACTTCATTAGCACAAAGTACTTGAAAAATGCATCCAGCTTACACCCATTCCTTATTTTAAAAGGGTATCAAAGAAGACAGTAAATTTCTTTTTGCTGAGTATACTCTGTGGTTTTGGCCACTGATACTTCAATTACCCCAGTGCTTATTTTATTTCTCTCTCTCATGAAGTTACCATTATTTTAAGCAGCATCAATTTTAAAAGTTTATCAATAGGAGAACTGAAAAGAGAAGAAATGATACTAAAATCTACTCAAGCCTACTTTTACCTACCAGGTCTTTCCATCAATACTGTTACCTTAAAGAAGTCATCCTGAGAGATTATATCACAGTTGGGAAGCATTTTCTTAAGCTTTTCTGCCAGCGTTGTCTTCCCCCCATTTGTTACACTGAGTTAGAAAACATAGTAAAAACTGCATCAAGACAAAAATCTATCTTTTAAACATATGTACAAGCTCACACACATATTTCTATATAGTTAGGGTAAACCACAAAGACACAATCCAAAAACCCCCAAAAGTTTATTCACATTAGATACTCTCCACATATAGACATTTTCTGGCAGGTTCCAACAGCCTTCAGACAGTAAATCTAGCAGTGCAAAGAAAGAGGTTAGAGAGAGGTGATACTGGAGATCTCCAACAGAGACAGGAACAATTTTTTAGAGTTACATGCCATAAAATGAGACAATCATATACTGCATTTGTAACCTATTTTCAAAAAATATCCATTTATAAATAGAAATGACATCACTTCATTCTGAAAGGAAGACCAGTCTTGAGCTGTAGAGGAAGTTTAATTTGCTCATACTTACCCTCCAAGGCCAATAATCAACACTTTCATAGTTTGTTTTCTCCTCAGTTCTTCCTTTTCACTGTCAAAGATAGTAGCCAGTGAAAACTCTTAATTCAGCAACATGGAAAGCAGCTATTATATTAAGAAATAGCAATTATAGCTAAGATTTATTTTCTTTTTTTTTTTT
>WAAD01039698.1:4648-47917 GCA_013389945.1 Fregata magnificens
ATTTTAAGTAGTTTTATGGGAATAAAAGCAGTAAGCAGTAAGCTAGTTAAACTATCCTCTAATGACCAATGAAAACAATGCAGATTTTCTGTTTTAAATGCTCGCTTCACAACATAAGCATCAGCCAAGCAGCCTTTCCCAAATCTTTTGCATTGTCAAAGTGTTTTGGCTCAAAATGAATGCACAAAGAGTGGCTCCTGGGACACAGGCAAAGGCATCTGTTATGCAGCATGTTGCATCCAAAAGCCACCTGTGTGTTCGTAGATAATGCAAGGCATTCACATGTCAGAATGGATCCTTTGTGGGATTTTCTGAAGTTATATCTAAATAAATTTATTTTGCCAAGTACGTTTGAAGGGGTTTCCAACCATACGATAACATGATTTTTCTGAGTCCCTACTAACTCGACTGCCTCAATGTGTGTTTTTCACCTGCCTATCTGCTTTGATTTGCATCGCTGATATATTTTCCCTCTTGCTTCAGCCAGGAAGGTTTCCTTATTTTGCTGACTCTCTTACTGTTTCATAGCCTTTACTTTCCAGTTGTCTCATGCTCACCTCTGAACTGGACCAGAATTCAGGTGGAGGGGATTCTCGGCTAATGCTTCTTTCACAGTTTGTATTGGCTCTTCAGTGTTGCTCAGAAGCCAATAATAAGACTAAAATAGCCAATACTTTGACAGAGCAGCTGAAATTATGGTCGCCTTTCACCAGATTTACAAACAGTATTAGAAGAGTTACGAGAATAAGATTTCTAAAAATCTGGCTTTCAGAGCTGAATTTGGTAACTACCCTTAGGTTTCCAAATAAATAATAACACTAGTAAAAAAGTCCAAGACTTTTGGGGTGGGGCAGGGGGCAGGAATTATAAAGTAGTGCTAAGGGGAACAGTTTCATTGCCCTTTGAAAACGTTTCAAATTTTGAAAATGTTTAGATTCTTGGATACAACAAAAGGGAGGCAAGGCAGGTTGTTTTGGTATGTGAACATGCTTATGAATTAAGCATATATGAATAAAGCTTTGTGTTCTGTCAACATGGTAACCTCCCGCCCTCACAATCAGAGGAATCCTGACTGATGGATCAAGCAGGCAAAGGAGTGCCCTGATCGCTGCCTTGTTTCCTTCTGTGACTAGGCTAATACACTAATGAAGTTCTACCTTAGATTTGAGACATCCTTCCTGTCAAAACTAGCAAATATATTCCCATGAAATGTTTTTGTTTCAACAGCACTACATTTTTGCCACAGCAAAATTCCAACAGGTTCTGCTGACTAGATATAAGGAAGAAATTCTTTACAATGAGAGTGGTGAAACACTGGAACGGGTTGCCCAGAGAGGTGGTAGATGCCCCATCTCTGGAAACACTCAAGGTCAGGTTGGACGGGGCTCTGAGCAACCTGATCTAGTTGAAGATGTCCCTGCTTATTGCAGGGGGGTTGGACTAGATGACCTTTAAAGGTCCCTTCCAGCCCAAATTATTCTATGATTCTAAGAAAATGTGGGTAACAATGCTATCAGAGGCAAGAAGATGGGTGAGGATGAAGGAAGTCTGCTCTACCTGGCAATTTAAGCTCTATATCCTTTCTAGAAAGGACTTCAAGACCTTGTTTAAAGCTCCTTGCATTCAATAAACAGACCACAGTGATTTAATGAACTTTGAATCATATTCTGGGTGCCGACATTGGACTACAAACATTAAAGACTGAAATCCTGTTTCCTTGCTAACGAGGTACAGCCTTGTGACAAAGCTCATCCATTCTGCCAGCCAGCATGCCCCAGTTCAGTGTAAAGGGCAATTTCCAAACAGAGCCATTTGGTTTCTGTGCTGACACTATTAACAATGAAGCCAATGGCAATAACACTTTTCATACAGTGGACACCTGTATGCTTGGAATAGGATAGAGAACATCAGCTCATTTCATTTTGGCTTGCAAATGGCTGCAGGTGGCAAAGCTATTTGCTTGCTTACAGCACAGAATGGACTTCAAGTATGAAGGAAAAGGATCTATTATTTCACAGCCCCCTCCTCTCCCTTCCATATATGCTCATTTAGGATTTAGTAAGACCCAGATGTAAAATCAAATATGTTCCTCCGGAAAAAAAAAATCCAAAGTGACTTTATACAGTTCTGTAAATATTCTCAGGCCACAGCAATCAGAGAGCACTTCATTGTGTGGCATGACTACAATTTGTCACAGCACAGTTATCAAAGGCACTGCACTAAATTTAGTAGAGCCATCTTCACAGAAGCAGGAATGCTCCATAGTGAAATCAAATGCTAAAAGCATGGACAGGGTCTAAGTTCTGGCTCAGAATCGTATGAGAGTCCACAAAGATTAGCTAAACCCTTTTCTGTGATGGATTTGTTTGGTTATCAGGTTGTGTTATATTTCTTTTAAAAGCAATTCAGGTGAAGTATGGGGTGTGAGAGGGAATGGGCACAGCTGGATTCTGACAGGCAGCTGAGAATGCTTTGGAGGTTTCAAGGATGGTAGGCAGATTTGCAGCACAGCCAAGAACCTGTGGCTCATGATAAGAATGAGAAGAGCAGATAATCAGGCCACAGAGAAAAAGGAAAATCATTTCTGGAGCCATAGGGAACTGGGTTTGTTGCAACTCAGAAACTCATTGAATGAACCAAAACCAAGCTTGGAGGCAAGAACCCATCTGCTTGGACACAGTGGACAAAGGAGGCATCCTATTTTCCCTCCATTTTTAAAAAGGAGACAAACTACATTTAACTACATATGAGTTTGAGAAAACAGTAATTTGTGAAGCACTTCAGGTCTTCAGAAAGGAAAAGCTATGTCCTAGGGAGGAAGAAAAAACAGCAAATGAAACTGAGTGGTAGGAATAAAAAAATGACACAACATCCCTATAGAGTTATTTTCTATGAATGGTCTCAGACAATATTCAAAACATGGTTAGTGAAAATCAAAATGCTTTTCTCAGCCCAGGTCATTTCCCCGTGCTTCATCTCAACCAACATTTTTGCAGCCACAGCCAAACAGGCCTTTTAGTTTATGACGCACAGAGCAGAACAAGACAAGCAGACTATATGTAACAGAAACTCATTTTTGTCAATAAAGGAAGCAACTATGAACGGCAAGACTTCCACTAGGACAGACACAGCTCTACCTATCAACAACTACCTAACCTTGCCTTTGAAGCTCCCATGGTCAAAAACATTTACTCCCCACTGTACTGTGCAGGCAGCCGCAAATGGAAGAAAAAGGTTTTGGAGAGGTCACTGCAGTAAGACCCAGGAAAGCGAAAGAAAGCAAAAAGAAGAGACAGAGAAAACTCAGTATGTTCCATCTTAGCTCTGGTGGACATAGCGGCAGCTATAAAGAAAGACTCAAGGATGCAAAGTGACAGTGGCAGAAGCAGAAATCAAGCATATGCTGAGGGAATCATCACAATACCATCACTCAGCAAAGACATAGAAGTCTGCCTCTACAAGAGCACTGAAGCAGGATGGAAAGACCCTGCTAGAGCCCTAAACCAACAACTTTACATAGTGTCCTTGCAAAGCCTGAAGTGAGATTATGAAGTGCAGATGCCACTCTGCAGACAGGTAATGCACCTGCACTGAACTGCAGCCAATTTCTCAGAATAAGAGTTCTTCCTCCTTGATTTGCACATGCCAAATAATATGCTTTTTTTGTGCTGTAAAGCTGCACGTCTTTAAAATATCCTAATTTTTAAATAGGAGGCATGATTTTTCTTTTCATTTCTGTCATACAATGAAGCCAAATTTTCCTAGAAATATGCTCTTAATCAATAGAAAAATAAACCATTTTCTACAGAAGCTGCTATGAAATATGAAAAAATCATTATTTTCATCCCTATTATTATGTAATCTTAATTAATTATATTTTTAAAATTACTTTTCTCCTACCTTATAAAATGTAGAACTCTACTGTTTATCTTGTTATATCTAAATTAGCAGCATCCCCAAGCAGGTGTTACATTTGGAAGACAACATATTGTAAGCAATTAGAGAATTGTATGTAAATACATAATTTGTCTGAGGAAAAGAAAGCTCTTTGGTGTGATTAAGTATCATTTTAAAATTTTGTGCTAAAAAAGGTAAACAACTTCCAAACTGGATTATGCAGGACTGGAAAACATGCTTCCCTGAAGGATCAGCCCAAGGAGCACATTGCGTGTCTCTCAGTGAAGAAAGAGGAAAGAAGAAGAAAGAGGAAAGAAGAAGAAGAAGGAAAGAAGAAGAATATACAAAGCAAGTGAGGCACAATGCAACTTCTCACCACCCGCTGAGCGATGCCCTGCTAGTTCCCAAGCAGCAGTCACTGCCCCCGGCCAACTCCCCCCAGCTTATATACTGAGCATGACGTCATATGGTACGGAATATCCCTTTGGCCAGCTGGGGTCAGCTGTCCTGGCTGTGCCCCCTCCCAGCTTCTTGTGTACCTGGCTGAGCACGGGAAGCTGAAAAGTCCTTGACTTAGTGTAAGCACTACTTAGCAACAATTACAACATCAGTGTGTTATCAACATTACTCTCATACTAAATCCAAAATACAGCACTATACCAGCTATTAGGAAGAAAATTGACTCTGTCCTGGCTGAAAACAGGACAATTCTCCAAATCAATTTTATTTATTTTCAGGGCATGTGAAATATATCAACTTTCCCCTCTGTTTACCTGTCTTATACACAGGTTGCCTCTCTCATAGGACAAGGAAGGGCTGAAGTCCAAGAAGTGATGTTTTCCTAGTGGAAAAGCATGAGATGTAATGTTAGATCCATTGTAAATATGACATTTCAGGATTCAAAGTTAAATACTTGGGTTTTTTCCTTACAGTCTATGAGACAGAGTAAATTAGTTGGGGTTGTTGTGTACTACTGCAGCTGAAGTGCCTTTAGTGTCTGACCTCATTCATTTGAACTTAGCTTGGGTGTCTTTACTATACTGCACTTTGCAATGCAAATATACCCTGATTTGGTTACATAGAAGTTGTTCTGCAAAGATATTCACTGAGCCCACTAACAACAGGAATTGCACTTCTGGGCTAAGGGCAAAAATAAACCCATGAGTGTTTCTTTGGCCACTTCACAAGGAAATAAAAGTAATGCTGCAGTAATTTAGGATCAAATTGGTAAACTTGTAAAAGTCTCAGACGTTCACACCTTCCTCCCTACCAACCATCACATCAAGCTGGTTTCTGCAACTAAGCTACAGCAGTACTTTGAGAGTATGTAGTGATGTCATGTCAGTATTTGTACTTGCCATGAAAACAGGCACTGGAAACTATGTCATACGCATGTCTGTTAAGAAGTGGGGGAGATGCAAGTCTGAAGAACAGGCAACTCTGAACCGTGGCTGAAAAAGCTACTCTCTCCTTTTACTTTGGAGCCTTGATTTTGCCTTGCCTTCACAGATTACAGTGTTGCACATGATGAATAGCATATAGCAAATTAATATTTAAGAATTCAGCACCGAGAGGTAATTACTCAGCTAGTGCAGGCTCACATTATTGATGCTTGGCTCCTTAAGAGGTTTTTTTTGGAGTGCCTATAAACTAAATTAAGATATTTAAAACATTATAATATTACACATCATTAGTTTTCCTGATCTACATATTTTAGCAATTGTTTATGTTATGTAGCATAAAGAGTTGTTTCTTGCAAGTTATTTCTGAGAAAAGCTTGGACTCGATTATCTGTTTGTAATGTCTGATAAGAGAGAAAGTATCTATCTTCTGTGTTGCTGCAACAGGTTGCAGGTAAATGTAAGAAGTACCTCCTTTGTGTCCTCTAAAGATGTATACTGAAGCATAAATCTCCAAAGCTCTGGTTCTCCTATGACCACAGTGCCCAACTCACCTCTCTCCAACTCTTTAGAAGGCATCAGAGAAACTCTGTGGGATCTGTTACATACACAAAAGTACAGGACACGTTCCTGAATCAGGGAACTGTTAGCCTTAGTTTTAGTCAAAGACTGATTTGTTAAATTGCACCATCTGAGGGGTCCAGAGTTAATCTTCCTAGGACAGGAACAGAAGGAACCCATTACCAAACTACAGTTAGTACAGAAAGCTATACCCCTCAGCTCAGCAGTACAGTCTAGTATAAAGACATCAGACTTGTTTTCCATTCAATTTTTAGAGACGTAAAAGTGTGGACAAGGGTTTGAGGATTCCAGGAAGCAAGAATGGAGTCTTGTTAGACTGGAGGTATCTACAACACATTCAACAGCCTGTGTCCAACATGAGGACATGAGAATGAGCACCACAGGTAAACATCATTGCTACTCTGGCATAAAGAAAATTTTTATACTTATAACACCCATCTTTGTGGAAAAAATGAACTGTCCTAAGAGCCAAACCTAGATTTTGTCTTGCTTCCTCCTCCTTCCCAAAGATCTAAATAGCACCACAAATTCCAAGTCCTTCTAATCCAAGGAGTTTTGTCCTGGATTTCTTCATCCCAAACTTCTAGAAAAATACATTAGGTACCCCTTCCTTATGAGGTGAAGTGAAAAAAACAACCCAGGAGAGATGTTGGTCATAGAATTGTGGAGAAATTCTGTGGAAGGGACCTCAGGAAGTCATCTAACCCAGGCTCCTGCTCCCAGCAGGGTTGGGTGTGGAGTTCTATAAGGTTGCCAAGGGCTTTGTCCAGTCAAATTCTAAAACTGTCCAAAATGGAAATATTGGCCTTTCTCTTTCTACGCTTTTGGCCCCTGTCCCAGTGCTTAAAAATCCTGACTGTGAAGAGTTTTTTCCTCATATCCAGTTGGAATTTTTCATTTGTAATTTGTGGCTGTTGTGTCTTGCCATTCTGTAGTGCCCTTCTGAGAAGAATCAGCTCTGACTTGTTTATAACCCTCCTTTATGTATTGGAAGGCTGGAATTCCCTCAGCCTTCTCCTCTCCAGGCTAAACAAACCCAGATCTCCCACCCTCTGCTTACATGTCATATGCTTCATCTCCCTTCTGAATTATGTGCTACTTAAAATGGGTTTGGTACTCCAGTTAATAAAGGTGTTTTGGGAACCTACTTTATTTGCATGCATGGCTGCTTGTGTGCAATGCAGCAGATGTATCAGGAGCTTAAAATCAGAATGATATAATGGCTCCAAAAATATCAGGGCCAAAGTGAAGGAATACTGTCACATAAAGACATTCAGGCATATAGAACTTAAAAGTGTATCAAACACAGAGGAGAAATCTATGAAGAACTTGTATTGTACAAGAGATTTGTACGAATTTTTGCAGAAGGCCATTGACAACTAGAACAATGTTTGGACTTCCCTGCATGGACCATTGTATGTTGAACCAAAACTACAGAGACACTGGTCATAGTTAGTTGAACGAGAGAATTAGGATCCTGAGGGCCTTATGTGGAGTGGTCTTGGGTTAGAGCCAGGTAGAGTTGGAATCACATTTGGATCAATGCCACAGGGCAAGAGGACTGCACAAAAATAATTATACCAACAATATTTTGCACTGTTAAGCAACAAAGGCATGATTTTGAGTGTATAATGTCTATTCACTTGTAATTGATCCAAATGGGATCTCATTCTTCATGAAAAGGGCTTGGAGAAGTGCCTGACAAATTGTCAGCTTTGTGCTGTACCTACATATGTTCCACAGCATACAGGGGTATAAGCTTAAATTAATGTATTTTATAACTCGAGCAAAACTCATCTGGTTCTGTGGTGTAGAACTGAATGGCTGCTCTTGGCAGGCATTTGTAAGCATTTAAGACCTCTCTTTATAGGCAAAATAACAAGACTCATCAATCCCATATTGTGCTCTTTGCAAAAAACAAAACAACAAAAATTCTGAAATTGGAAATACCATTTGTGAAGTAACCTTGTGTTAAACAAAAGGTTTTAATTGATCTTGTTAAATTTTATCTGAATAGATGTACAACCAATAATTCAGTAGAATTCAGTACATCAGCTATTAGTCCTCACTCAGCCTATCAGCTTACCAAATGCTGGTTTATTCTATGTCCTGGGGTTTAACTGTGAAAGTTTCTGTTGTCATGGTAGTTTCATAATTACATATGATCGGGGGGAAAACTAGTAATAATAAAAAAGACACCTACGCTTGATGTTGGTGCCCAAAAGAAAAGGCAAAGATCTGTGCATCTGTTCTGTGTTAAAAGGTTTGCTTGAGACAAAACGCAGGTTCACTGGGGAGAGGTGCAGGAGCTGCGGGACAGTCTGGTGTATAATAGAGCCATCTACCGGAAAGCCGCCGCTGTGTGCTTCTCTTCTCCACCTCACTCACCTGCTTTCAGCCTCCTCAAAATTAACCCCTCAACATTTACCTCCATCTCTTATTTGTTGTCCTTCCTTGTGCTGCAAGGTACAGGTGAATACTAAATCTCTGTTGTTAGTTGCCACCCATCTAGTACAGGAAGAAGTAAGCAATCTCTGTGTTCAAGTTGGGTTTACATAGGAATAAAGTCCCCTGTCTTTTGTGAGATGGCAGTTTACTTAGGTATATGTCCTGCTGCTAGCCACACTCCAGTTAAGCTTAAGAAAAAGAAGTCAAAGCAGGAGAAATTTGTTGTGTTGCAAGACTGCTTGTTTCTATGGGGAAATGGAAAAGTTTATCTTGCTTTTACAATGCACTAAAACTTCTTTGAAGATGGTTTGATTCAACAGTGCTGACAATCATTCTTTCTGCTTTGTTATAAGAAATATTGAGTGATCTCAGCTCCTACTGAGGTGGGGGGTTTTTTCTTATTCTTCCTTTTTTCTGGTTTTTTTTCTGGGTTTCTCCTCCTTTTCTTTTTGAAAGCTGTTTGTCTACCCAGACAAGTGCTTTGTCTGGGTAGCACATGCTACTTTTTCCCCAGCAACTATTACATTTCCTGGAGTAATTTTAAGTGAGGTCTTAGATTAAAAGAGTTATGATCAGCCACCAGTTTAAAGACAGCCAGAGTTGCATTTGCATCTATCTTAATCAAGATGCTTGGTAAGTGAAACAGCACTCCTAAAATGAAGCTGATTGCTTTTCATGTCCTGCAAAATAACTTGGATAGACAATAACTGAACAAATACTCTCTAATCTGCTTTGATAATATTTTTCAATTTGTATTTGAGCTTACCATTGCATTGGTGTTTCCATGCAATAAGCCGTCATCCTATGGAGAGGAATAGTTGAAGAGGTCAAAGATGCTGCAGTGAATCAGTGTAAACACACAATTATTAATGTTGCAGAAGGACTCTGTTCTTCAGATAACTGAGGAAAGAACAAAACTGTAATTTAAACACAGTTCCACATAGCTCATAAAATTTTGATTTTATTAAATATTATATATAATATACATATGTGTATATAATAAATACATTAACTATTATATTTAGTATTACATGTTATTCTTTTTTAAGAATTTTATGGAACCCAGTGGGACAAAGTCCTTCTCTGTGCTCAGCCTAAACTCCTGGAGACTGTAAGGGCAGCTGTGCCAGAATAAGGGCAAAGAAGTGCAGGGTTTGGATCAATACAGATCCAAAACAAACAGAAGAAATGTGGAAGTTTCTGTAGATGCAACATAAATAATTATGTTCACTAGGAAGCTGCTCTTTGGATCCCACACCAATCATACAGACTTTGTGGGAGTGCACAAATCCAAAAGCCAAACTGGCACAAACCCAGAGATTGAACTGACAATCCTGATTTACAGCTCAAATGGCAGGTACATCAAAATAAAGGAACACACACTATCAGTAAAAAGTTGATTAGTTGTTCTCTTTTTGAAGGTGCATTTTCAGAAATGTGTCAATAGTGCATTAGAATTTTACATACAAATCGCCTGGCAGCTACTGATTGCCTACTGCAGGCAGTCATCTATTAACTCTGTTTAATTTGCTTATTTAGTCTTGAATTTGACCCTTTAGAGTTAGCAGAGAAGCAGTATCTGTCTTACCTAACCTATACATGTGATCTTCTGCCTGAAGAGTGTAGGCACTACAGCCCTGCGATCAAATGTGGTCATATGTCTTTGGCTCTGAGCATGAGAGCGTACCAGTTAAATGGGTTGAAACCAAGGACAACTTGGATGAAATCTAAATTGCAGGAGTGAAGCAGGTTTTTCTATGATGGGAGCTTGTGATGTGAGAATTGGTAGGTGTGCTCTCACAGCATTTGGAAAAGGGAGTTTACACTGCTGAGTAGAGCTGACTATCAAATTTAAAGAAATAGTAACTATAGGTTACTGTCCTCCCCCCCACTGAAGCAATGTGTCCCCCTTGTCTTTTTTTTCTTCCTAAGCTTGTTCCTCCCACAGATGACGTAGTTAGAGGAAAGCTGCCAAGCTATCTTTCTAAAAGAAAAATTGTTTCTTTCCACCAAATAATTTCATCTTCAAAAAAGCATCTTTACTTTCACTTCGTGGAAGATTTTTCTTAGAACCATTTTACAACCATTAAAAAAAAAAGTATTTTATGCTTTTTTTCTTCCCTTAAATCCTGAAATCATGATGAGCTTGTAATTAACCACAGTTTGTAGGGGATTTGTGAAACTATTATGCTGTACTATAAGGACATACAACTTATCAAGGCTTGAGCATGGTCTAATTAATAGAGATCGCATGCAGCCCATTAATTACCTCAACATGGTAATCAAACATCCAGAAATACTGCTTAACTAACCCCTGGTGTACCCAAGGGCAATGCATTCACTGAAGATATGGCATATCATATTGCTACATGTAATACAACGGTGTTACCTTTCAGGGTGGGGTACTCACGGGTTAATTTGACAGAAACCATACAATAGCAAAGAATGGGTTTTTTATGTGAATTTAAGTGCCCATGAAAAATACTGAATTAGCCTTAATGGAAAGTTAAGGATCACCATCTTCATTAAATCACAGCTACAGATCTTAGTCCCCGTCCTAGTCTGCCCATGCTGATCTAGACAGATTACATCAAATGCTGAGAAGTTTTCCAGCTGCAAATCCCCTTATTTATTTGGTCCAGTGTGAGCACCTAAGAATGGTCATCTCCCTGCTTTAGCTGCTCAAGGATACAACTGCAGAAAGATTTCCTGGGCAGCAACCCCCACCTACTTGTCTTGCTCTAATTATTCCCCATCATCTCACCATCCTCCCGTCATGCCCTCGACATGAAGCAGGGAGTAGGACAGTTCCGCAGCGATTAATGTCACAGCTCCACAAACAGCTGGCGCTACTAAATGGGCAGCATGGAATGAGAAACCACAGGTAGAGAGACAAGGCTGTTCAAGCCAGCACTGAACATTTTTTCTGGAGTCTAAAAGTTAGGCACCTGTTTAGAAAACCTCTAATGATATGTAGTAATACAGATATTTCTAGAAGTTATGTTAGCCCACCTATCTCAGGAACTTATCTTATGATGGGATGATCATCTTTGGAGACGCTTGAATCCTTCCATTGGACTGTAGGGAGAAGTTATATTCCTAAATTAGACCGGATTTACCTTATACATGGGAAAATTAAATGGTATAAACTCCCACTTGAGTACATAAACGTGACTCAACAGTGGCCACCTAGTAATCAACAGTAGCTGTTATCATATTCATGGAAATTACAAAAAGAATCCATTCTATTTTAATATTTAGGTCATCAGTTTGTTGCCAAGTCCCTGGAATCTCCTTTGTCCCCTTGGCAGTTTGCTGTTTCACTAGTGCTGTATTTGGGTGAATCATAACCTAAAGAAAACCATCACAGCCCTGTCTTATAGGATCCCTTACACTCAGATGAAGGTCACCAGAAAGACAGAACAAAACAAAAATAACTGAGCTAACGAAAAAATTAATTCTAAAGCAGTTTCCCCTGCTCTGATTCAATGTACTTATATTACTAAGTAAATCAAACAGTAATAAAGCATTGTCCTCTGACATGAAATCACCATCCTATAATTCTGTTTCTAATCATTTGCAGTGCTAGGAGACAGTGAACGCTATCATTGCAGGCTGTGATCTCATTCAGCCTCACGGAATTTTTATACCAGAAGGGAATACTATGTTTATCTATTTGACTTCCAGTATAATCCAGGTCAAAATATGTCACTTGGTAACTCCTGCATCCTGATCATATTTTGTGGTAGGAGTTAGAACAGATTTTTAGAAAGATAATAAAATAAAATAATGAAAAGTCTTGTATAGCTCTCTGCAAATCATCCCAATGTTTGGTTACTTTCTGTGTGAAATTTTAGCACCTGAAGTCTGACCTGAATTTCTGCTGGCTCCAGTTGTCTGCCACCAGGTCTCATCCTGCTTTCAGTTGCTAAATTACTGTATTTTGGCTCAAAGTCAACACAGGTCAGTTATTTTTCCACTGACCTGTAGGGCCAGATCCTCAATTTGAATAAGTCACTATAGTTTAAGCAAAGTTAACTGGATCTTATCCTGACTTTGCGTGTTAAATTAAGGAAATGTCTGCTGTGCCTCATACGAGCTGTTCCCTCACATAGGCTTTAATCAAAGTACATCAAAATCTTCATTTCAAACAGATTAGTATGTTGATTCCCTTGAGTTTTCCACATCAGATTCTTGTATGTGTGTTCTGAACCTTTTCAGAAAGGAAGCAGCGGTGGGTTGACCTTGGGCTGCATCCAGACACCCACCCAGCTGCTCTCTTACTCCCCAGCCTCAACATGACGGGGGGAGAAGATAAGATGAAAAAGCCTGTGGGTCAAGATAAAGACAGGGAAATCACTTACCAATTACCATCACAGGCAAAGCAGATTTTACTTGGCGAAAATTAATTTACTGCCAATTAAAATAGATTTGGATCATGAGGAAAAGACAAAATTAAAACCACACTGTCCCTCCTCGCCGCCCCCGTCTCCTTTTGCCCAGGCTCAGCTTCACTCCTTCCTTCCCAGCTCCTCTGCCTCCCCTCCCCAAGTGGCACGGGGGGGATGGGGAACAGGGGGTTACGATCAGTACCTAATGGCTCCTCTCCGCAGCTCCTTCCTCCTCACACTTTTCCCCTGCTCCAGCGCGAGTCCCCTCCACAGGCTGCAGCTTCCTTCAGGACATACCCACCTGCTCCTGTGTGGGGTCCTCCAGGACCTGGAGCCCTTCCTCTTCCTCCTCCTCCACCCCTGGGGTTCACACCGCTCCCTCTCACAATTTTTCCCCTCACCCCTCACGCCCAGGCACTGTTTTCCCCCTTTCTTAAACACCCTCCCACAGAGGCACCGCCAGCGTCGCTGACGGGCTCAGCTGTGCCCTGTGGTGGGGCAGCTGCGGAACCGCCCAGAACCGGCTGGAACCGCCCGGAACCGGCTCTGTCCAGCACGGGGCAGCCCGGCCTCTCCTCACAGAGGCCCTGCAGCCCCCGCTGCCAGCACCCGCGCACCGACACCCTGTACAGAAGCTTTAAAAAAAAAGAGGTGCAGTTTCCAAGAGCTGCCATGGTGTTCCTCTGCCAGAACATTAGTTCTGCCATTAGTAAAGCAGCACAACCTGCCTCATCATACTTGTCTATATAGTCACGCATCAGCCTCCTCAGTCACCACGTTACTCTGAGCAGTCACAAGCGGTTTGGGTACGTGCGACATCCTCCACACCTTTTCAGATTAATGCACCTCTATTATGCAGCGCTTACTGGAGAAGTGTAGCCTAAATTATGAGACTGGGTCTTGTTAGATTGAAAACAGACATTGGACGACTGCCACTCACCACACAACCCCGACTTGCTACTCAAATCGGCCCTTTGCCTCACTTACACCAGCAGACCTTCGTTGGAGCTTCTGTGCTGAAGCTGCGGCGAGATCCCAGAGGAACTGGAAACTTCCCCCGAGTGCCGATTCCTGATATGGAGCTCTCTTCCGCAAGCTATCGTTGAGACAGTTTGGGAGCCGTTTAATATGTACAACACCGATTTTGTATAGCGATAATTGTTTTTAATCAGAATGTTGTGCAGTACTAAGTCAAACACATTACAGAACTCTAAATATATTATGTCAACACAGCTACTTTAAATTAAGCAGAGCTAGGCCCAGCTCAAGTGCTCCACAGAAAACCGCGATTCATTAGGAAGTAATGTTGATTTAGTAGTAACTATCTCTCCCCAAAAGAACCGTTATCCTAACAACGTTTCTTGGGATGGATCTACTGGGAGGGAAAGAGAAGAGGTTAAGGGACTGTGGCCCCTCTCTTCAGTATGTGATGTGGGGTACAGTCTTTCTGATACAGTAGAGGATATAGCAGCATTTTTTGTGCATCATAGCTACGTTCAGTCCTGATGATGCTATCACTGCTATCTTTTCAATAGCATAGATAACAGACATCATCCCAGTTGTATGCAGTAATTAAACATCAAGGCACCTTTTCCAAGTGCAACCACGTTATTGGGGGAGAGTGACAGTCTTAAAAGCTGTCCTTTCTGTAGATATATTGCTTTCTAAAAAAAGGTTCATAGACACATTTCGTATAGACAATAATGGACTCATTTGTCAAAGGTGCTGATCAATGGCAGTAGCATCAGAGCAGCAGGCAGTATACAAGCTTAAAAGAAAGGGTCACCAAGCTACCGTCTCTGCTGTTCCCCTGCCATGAAACAGAGTTCACTGCTTATGCATTCCTGTGCCACTTATTTGAAATCAATTTAAATTGGGTATTAAAAGTCGTAGATACTGTTCAGCATGCAGAAAACAGACACAGGATAAGGGATAATGAAAAGGGGACATGGCATGAGTAAACAGGCTCCTGTCTCTGGCCATTCCCTCTTCACAATGCCATTTGTGGTCTCATCAGGTAAAAAGGGAGGAAAAGAAAAGAAAACCATTTGCTTCAGCTGGCAGGGGAGAATCAGGAACAAATGGTCCTTAAGCACCAGTCTAAGTGAATTAAAGTAACTAACTAACCTTAATGATCGCTTTGGAAGAGACAGAATCCTTCAGTATTTTACTGCTCCTTTAATTCTAAATGGAGGAACAAGCAACACCTGCTTTTCCTCAGTTTCATCCTGTTCACTCTTTAGACCCCAGCTCTAACAATGCCGTATTTTAGCCCCCACCTCCATGCCTGCATGAGTCTGAAGCATGCATAGGTCATCACAATCTGTTCATATTAAAGATACCATTTTGATTCCTAAGCATTTTAAGAGCTTTATATCTTCCCATTTACAAAACTAATCCAAACCCTCTCCAGCAAAACATACAGCATCTTTTTCAACAAAATAGAGCAAATATGGAAATTTTCAGACCATACAAATAATGGAAATGAACAAAGGAAACATGAAAAAATAGCAGCTTAAAAGCAATTTCCAGATATTATTATGTTATGCCTTCATAAAATAAAACTTCTCTTAGGTTGCGAAGCCTAAGCCTAATGATATACGTGTGTGAAAGAAATAGACCTACGAGAATGGAAAATTGTGTAGCTTAGCTCTAGAACAGAATTTTCACCTGTCATTATCACTAATCTACCAGAGCCAGCATCTTAAGGGGCAAGAACTCTCCCTCATCCTTCCTACAGAGAACCTGATAATCAAAAAAGCCTAATGTAGCAATAAATTCCATGGCGTCCTTCACATAATTCTCTCTTTTTCACATGCCGCATGCCCACGTTGTCATTGCCACTAGCGTGGCAGCATTGGGCAATGAAGGACAAGAGTATACTTTAGCAAAACTTGCACGCACCAAGAAACAATCAGTGACTGCTACATAAAGCTAACCACATTACAGAAATGAACTTCCTTTAAGCCCAAGAGCATGTCTCCCTGCATAGTAATTTGTAACAAAACCATTCAACAACATTGTGGTTATGGTACATTTTCATTGAACTAACTATATTTTTTCAGGGAGAAAACAGAGGCTCCAAACAGTACGGAAGGAGCTGACTCTCAAGTCACCTTTACCGCGTGCAGAGAGAATCTGCATGAATGCGAGACGAGAGAGAGTGTGTATCCAGCAGAGTTGTTCTCCCAAACCACTCCTGGGTAGTGATAGGCTCAGTTTTAACAAGCCGGCAGGCCCCTACCTGCTGTACCACAGTTAACCTTTCACAAAGAGGATGGTGGTTCATCAGGCAGTGAGTGCCGTGAGCCCAGCATCCTTCTGTGGTCTCCTGCACAGAGCTGTGAAATCCTGCACATGAACCATGTTTTTCTCTGCGTCAGGCCTTCCAGATAAGTAAGCAAAAGAGGAGGCTAGATTTGCCTCTTGTGTGACAACTGTTCAACATGCAAAGTGCAAGCTTGAGCTGGAACTGTTAAAGGCAACTCACCATCCCATTCTCCCCATCCTCTGTGACCTTTTACAGCCTCTTTCTCTCATAGGCTCATGTTTTTGGACACAACCCAAGGTGCACCATGTGTGTTGAGGCTTGTGTTATTTTGAACAGTGAAGTAGAACCACCCACCACCCTGGCTAAAATTCAGATTAATTAGGACCCCTCCAGTCTCTGCTTTCTGATGATTAAAGGCTAGAGATAGCCTGTAGAGATGACACCTGTCAGCATGAGTTATCGAAATACATTAACCACACATTTAGTGGGGGTTGGTTTGTTTTTTAACTAAGGGAACCATTCTGTTTAATTCAAGCAGTTTTAAGTACCACCAGCATACTTCTTCAGCATAAGAAGTTATTACAAAGCTATAACCCATTTTGAAAAGGGAAGACAGCAAGGCCAAATTAAACTGGCAGGTTTGGAAATTTAAATTCAGTGGCAGTTCAGGTTATACACTACAGTTAGGTAAAAAAAAACTAATTCTATTTTAAAGGCTCATTTTCCACAAATGGCTGAGCTGTTTAAGTTAAAGTGAATAAATACCTAATGAGCCATTAAAGTCTATAAGACTGTATGGCCTCCAGGCACTGGTACCTGGATTCAGCCAATTATAGTTCCATAAGATAAGATGAAGACATCAGGTTGTTATTGGAATATATAAAGGTTGAAGACACTGTTAATAAGTCACTACAGGATGTGATAAAATTGTTTAAACTGTTTAAAAACTCTCTATGTGTTTTGCTAGACACATTTTTACTGCTAGGTTTTTTCCGCCATAAAGTCTAATCCTTTCTTTGCACAGCCTTGAGAACTACACTCTGCAATATTGCATTAATACCAAAAGGTGATTTGTTTCTACATTTCCATGTTTTTGGCACGTACTCTAGAGGTTATAAAATATTAACGGTGGCAATTCCTCAACTATGGCATAGAGAGAATAGGAAGGAAAGGAAAAGAAAGAAATTAAGGAAACACCTTTTTTTTAAAAAAAAACCCAAAGCAGTCATCCAAGAGAAGAGTCATAAATAGTGAAAGATATATTTGCCTTTAAGCAATACCAGTCTTATGGAAATTATTCACGTAGCTCCTATATATCTATTCTTACATTTTTCCAAGCTGAAGAACTCAGCCTGTTCATAATTACAATTTTCTTGTGCTGAATCTCTTTATTAAACTTTAATTATTTTCCCCCACAGAGCTAAGCATATAAGATTTGACTCTACAATCCAAATACATAACGAGAAACATGTGAAAAATCACCCTGACCACATTGGCATCAGTCCTGCGAAGATTTGTGGATATGCATAATTTGCATCCCACTGGTTTAAGTTTTCCAAGGGGAACTTTCATTTGTCCTCTCACTGATCCACCCCTAAGGCAGGTACTCTCCAAGTACCTCTGAAAACAACTTTTTTGACTTCTTTTAAACCCTTCAGTAACATTAAGCCTGCCAAAAGTCAGGCTTGGCTAGACTTTTGACTTTCAGACTGACCATAATATTTTGGCACTTTCTATACTCTCTCTGATCCTGCTTCTCTGTATCCATCTGTTTTCTCTTGGCTTTACCTGGAAGACTTTTGGGGCAGAGACTGTCTTTTTTATTTTGTGTCTGTACAGCACTTAGTGCAATAGCATCCTGATCTCTCTCCAGGGTTCCTTGCTGTTACCCAGCTTAATTAACTGATATTAAGGCAGGGCATCAGGGCGGCTGTTAATGGGACAATTCACAGAGCCCAAGGTTAAGCATATGAATAAATATGTACAGAATAAGAGGCCGCCTGATGGAGACTGAAACATTTCATTTGTTAAAGTCACAAAGCCTTTTAACGTGAGAAAAATATCTCAGTACAATTTTCTTTACAACTTACTCTCTTATGACTTAAGTATCAGTTATTTAAAAAATTGTGATTCCGTCCTAAGAACTACCACATAAAAGCCATAGACCGTATTATATTTTTACAAGCATATTATAAACCTCCCAGACTGATCAAGGTTTCTGACAGGCACATTTACACATTTTCTTTCCCCCTGCTTTCTCACATAAATGTACTGAAGGTTAAAAACACACACCATCGCTAGCATAGCTTTATTTCCCAGCAGCATAACTTGCATAAAGACTTATGTTCATGCCCTGAACTAGGGAGCATCTCGCCTTATCCCCTCTTATACCCTGAGCAGAGCTTCGGGCCACTGCTCCTGAATTATCACCTATGACTAATTCAGTTTCCCACTGTCACAGTTCTATTCTGTTTTGCCTCAAAGTCACCAAAGGGGAATAATCTTTCCACTAACTTATAGGATCAGATCCTCAGCTTGAGTAAGCCATCATAATTCAAGTGACATCAACAGAAATAAGGCATATTATGTCACTTTAGGGGCCAGCCTGTGGATCCTCAGTTGTTGCACCAAATCATATAACTCTGCCTCAGTGTTGCAGCATGAAATCTTATTCTTTATTTCCCATGCATGCATTCCTTATTAGTTCTGCAAAAGGTGCCTAACTCCAAATTTACTCAGGCTTGTAAAATCTGGAATATCACAGTACAATAGAAATTCCAGGTCCCTATGAGAATGTTTCACGGTTCAGAGCTGCATCTTGCCAATGAATATATGTATACTGATGCCACAGGTGAGAATTTAATGAAGCACTTCAGTAAGCATGCAGCTCTTCATGGCTGTGCAAATGAAGGGCTTGATAACACATCCTTGGAAAATACAGTACCAATACTCATCCTATAAGATGGCTTCATTGATTTGAATCTCCTGATTTTATACCTCATTTATACTCTCATTAATATCTTGTGACTGAGTCCCTGACTTCACAGTGGTTTTCTTTATGACACTGCAGTCGTTCCCTTAATGGCAACCCACCAGCCCTGAATTTGTTATAGACCTAAAAAAAAGGAGGGGGAAAGAAGACATAGTTAAAGTTACACAACAAAGCAAATAAGGAATCTGACAGTGTGAAAAATATATTCTTAAGTACAGCAATCCTATCTCAGACAATAAAGACAGGCTGAAAGTTGGGGCATTTGACTACTTCCAAATTACTTTTGCATGAGCCCTGCCTTCTTGTGTGTTAAAGATTGCTCATAGCTGCAAATTAAATATTTTGGGTATTATAGATAATGGAGACCCAACATCCTAATGGCACTTGGAGTCATGACTATGTAATGCAATCTCCTTTTTATTAAGGGAGATTATTTTCTTCTTTCTTGATTATATTTCCCGGTTATTTCTTTGCCTTTTATTTACTGTTACTATTGTACATTATAAGCATACTGTTAGCTACAGGCCAAGAACATAATTTAAAAACCTGCTTTGAACAGCTGTGTGCTTGTTGGCCTATGACATATTGTTTTATAAGTCCCAAAGTATATTAAATATGTATAGGTGACAAGAAAAAAGTGTAGCTTGGGTTTGGAAGAGAATGCTGGTGGGATGTGTAAATTTTTTAAAGATTATTACAAATATTTTTTGTAATGGAAAGGATATGTTACCCATAGGTTGGATGCAAGAGTAAGTTAGTTTTTATTATTTTTTTTTTTTTTAGAAGGGTCCATTTGTTGCTTAGTACAAGTGGAATAACGTAAGTGGCATTTAATAACAATACAGTAAAATACATGTTTAATTTTCCCCAAGAAAAGAAAGACAGTTGTTTTTTGGTTTGCAGCTATGAGAAGAAATTTAGAAATTAAAAGATTGCAAAGTATAATAGTAATCTCATATAGTGTAAACTACAATTGCACTACAATTTACTGCCATCAAAAGAATGTAATGTGAGAACTACCTAGAAAGAGAAACTGAGCTGGCTAGGCAAAACTTTCCCATCTGGAATGGAAGCCAAAGAAAAAGAAATACATTACTATCTATACTAAACACTGTAGTGCAGATGAAGACCTCAAATTCTCCTGCTTAAACTGTTTTCCTGCTTTATTGGGGATCTGCTTGGATGAGGCACTGGAATATCGTCAGTTTTGGAACAATTTATTAGGGCCCTAGAAAGTCATCTAGATCGAGGATACCAGAGCAAAACTCCCTTGAATTTTTTCAGTCTACAGCTTTAGTAGCTGAATCCATACTTCATGATGCTGCTTCACTTTTAGCTTAATGACAATGTTTTGAAGTTATATAGCAGCTTTCATTTCAGGATCTCAGTGTACCATCAGACAGCATTTATGTAAGAACAGAACACTACCCGTTTTGCAAAGGAGCCAAAAGAGATTAAATCACTCTGCAAATATTAGCCAGAAAGAATTGAGGAAACAAACACCCCCATGCCAATCTGCGACAGCCAAAGAACTCAGCAGTCATCATTCCCATGCTTATGCTCCTAAGACTACATTTCACTGCTTAATATGTCCATGAAATGGGAGCTCCTATTTGCTGGATGAAATGCCCAAGCAGTGATTCTGTAAAACTGAACCTTTAAGAATACCATGCGAAGAAAGGTCTTCAATTGTCTGCAGCATAATCAAGAATGCCTGTCATCAAATCCATTACCTCTGTTGAGCAAGCAGCTGTGTATTTTCAAAAACCCCAAGGAGCAGAAAAGAAAATGACAACAGGTATATCCTCTTCAGATCTAACAAGATACTGAAAAGACTTTTTAAACCAACATTTTAATGTATTTACCTTTTTTTCCCCTCTTTTAAGAGCTCTGAGAGCGCTCTCTAAGGATAATTTATATTCCTGCAAACCCTGTTTTCCTTAACATGCATAAAAAAATCTCTGTGTTTTGATCTTTACCAGACTGAGCAACATGTAAGTCTAGATCTCAGCAGCATGGTGGAATGGTTTGGGTGTCGAGCAGGAGATGAAGGCCAGCCAGGTGTTTCCTGTGCCATTGACACAGAGCACAAAGGATCAATCTCGCACCTGAGCGCCGCTTCAGCCTTGAATGAGGATGAATTGCATTCTGTGACTGCATTACTCAGCTGGGGCCACTCCCAGAGCACTTAGAAGGACGGAGTAGTCTGCGTTGTCACTCTGTCCCTCCAACCTTCTGTCCAGGTAGACACAGACTATCTGCACAGACCGGGTCCCAGCAAGTGTGACCCAGACAGTGTAGACTTAAGATTCTCTAATCTCCATTTTCCCACCCTTAATTAATGAGACTCATCACTTGTCAAAATAAGTTGGACCTACAGACCAAAAAGTAAACACTAGGTTATTATTCATACCATATACACTTACAAATGTCTCTTCTTCTAACTAATGAACTAATGAAGAAAACAGGGTCACAAAGATGTAACTTAGGAATTTTTTTTGTCCTTGGATTTGCTATATTTGCTCAGATATGACAAAAGAATCTGCCCATCCAGCCATTTTTTCCAAATCTGTTTTAAGCAGAACCACCTCACAATGACAGAAAATAATATCACCATTTAACTTAGCACCCATCAAATGCAATCCACTTAGAGCTGTACAATGTTTCACAAGCTTTAAATAGACTGAACATTCCTTCTTTGTGAATTATATATTACAACCATCTTACAAAAAGGTAAATTGAGACATACAGGGATTAAGACTAGCAAAACACCGATTTCTGTGGCTCAGCTTGTCTGCTTTTTGGAGACACCAAGAAAACACCTCTCTTCATATCTTCTTCTCTAAGTTGTAGCCTCTGACTGATTTTGCTTTAGAATCTGTTTATTAAGATGGACATCTACAACTGGTTATTGGTGACTGCTCAAAAAAAAAAAAAAAACCAAAAAAAAACGGGAACTGCTGAAGTTAATCCAGGAAGGAAGGGGGAGAATTGAGACCTGAATCTTAGTTTCCACATCTATCCACAAAACTGATCTGGCTCCTAAAACAATATTACAAAAAGGTTTGGAAGGCCCTCCCACCTTAAAATAAAATAGATAAACCAAGAAGAAAAATTAATACACTTAAATTAAATATGGCAACAACAAATAAAACAACAGACAATTTGTTACATATTCTGGATTCTGAAGGAAAGCATTATACCCATTATTTCTTATTATTGCTCCAGGAAAGAAATTCACAGTGAAGGCAAAAAATGAAGTTAGCAATGATTTTTCACTCATGAACCTTTCTCCAGGGATGAGTTATAAAGGAAAAAAATGTTGCCTGGAAGAAGTGAGAAAGCAAGGATTACCTATGTTTACGTATTCAGCGAGACACTTGCACCTGCACTTACCCCGCTATAGGAAAATCATTAAACAGCACTTTTACACTTTTGTTAATGTTGTCCTAATATACAAAAGAACTGTTTAGTCAAGAAGTAGTAAATTAACGTAAGTATTATGGCTAAAACTGCAGCATGCAGCAAGAGAGTATCCAGTATGAGGTAAACCCTTTCCAGAGTTAGGTTAAACTTTTGTCATGTGGGGCCAGGTATTCATATCTGGGTTAATTACTGGAGTGATTGTGCATGCTCTGTGTGTGACTATCTCCTCCCAGGAGTTTATTGTTCCTATGCACAGTCTAAGTAAAATATCCATATAACCTTATTCTGTGTTGCTTATATGTTATCTGAGGAAAGCTGGACACCAAGGCTCTCTAAATATCTGCTGGTTCACAGAGGACCAATAACACTAACACAGGTAATCTGTGTAAAAATGTGTATGGAATAGGCTGAGGTCTCAAAGAAAAGAGAGCAGGTGAGAAGACAGACAGCAATGGTGTGCCATAATAAGAATATGAGAAGTTTTCGAACACAGAGTGGTAGGGGAGGGAGTGCAATTAGAAAAGGTTACAAAGTGTTGATTTTAAAAGTGGTTCAGAAATGTCATAGAGTGGGAAGTCAAGAACAATGACAGCATTTGGGGCGATAGTAGGCATTAGATCAAAGGTAATATTACATGAAGCAAAGCATCAAACATCATACAAAACAGTAGGTACTGAAATGCAAATAATAAGTAAATAGAGGAAAGGCTAGTGGAAATGCAGAAAAGAAAGAACATGTGGAGTGAGCATACTATGCAGAGAGTGGAATAACTAAAAACCCAGCAGAAGCCAGTGCAAAATGGGGTTGCCATTTAATAAGTTTGCACCAGCTGTTCAGTGGAGGATGGAGGGATTATGTTTGTTATTTTATAAGCTCAATTGCCAAATCAAACCTTAGAATCTTTGGCTATGTTTGTCTAGTGCAAACAGGGATAATAGTAAATCTTTTGCAGAGGCATTGAAATGAAGTAAAAATGTATTTTCTGCTGCTGAAGGTGGTTTAAAAAGGCATGGATCAGAAGCCTTAGTACCTACCAGTCTAGAACCCTCCCAATTTGCCAGCGCCTAATGCTATACTAGGGTGACCAGTGTCAGCATATGTGCAGATTTTGCAAAGGATGTGACACACAAAGTCCAGCTCTTGGCCCAGTGGTACTGGCCCAGAAGGAGACCTAGCAGAGCCCTGGGTAAGGCACTCATCCATACACATTGACTCTGGCTTCATTGCTTGTCCCATCTGATCATCTCCCCTTTGCAGAGGTAAGAGAATAGCAAACATGGATTGCCCGTGTTATAACTGGTAGGATGTGAGCTTGCTCTGATCTGAAACAGTTTAAACGTATGGGTCCAGACTTGTACCCAAGTTAGCTCGTCAGCAAAGCTTACGAGCCCCAACTGATCATTTCATTAATGTGCCTGCACTGTTTCCAAAATGGAGCTAGCTTACATCTGCCCAGCTTGGAGCATAGACAATGGAGGCTGGATTTGTCTGATATAATTTGATACAATGTTGATACAACTTGTAGTCCTAATTCATCAGGGTACCACAGTAATTAAGTCAAACAAATGGGACCACTCATAGGCTTAAGACTCAGCACACACTTACGTAGCTTGTCGCACCAGAGCAGATAAAATGAAGACTCTGAAAGATCCCTTGACAGTGTGTTTAGTCTCACCTAGATCTCTTTCAGGGGCTTGTTTGGGAAGTATCTCGTGTTGAATTATTAATCATATAAATAAACAGAGATGGAGAGAACTGACATAGTTCCAAAGCAAAAAATAAATGATGGAAAGAAAGGAAATGGTAAAGTATAGAAAAGCTGAGTTATGAAGCATAGACATTACCCATATTAAAGGATATTCATGTTATTCTATGACAGAATAACAACATTATGCCTTCTGGCTCATGTTAATACTTCGGTTAAATCCCTTAAGTAGATTAGAAAGAATTACAGATGCTACTGGACAAAAAAACCCTACAAACAGGTAGTGTGCATGTTTTAGTATATACAGCTACCAACAAAGTACTGTCATGGTACAGAAAGAAGTGGAGAAGCAGACTTACTTGGATTCATGAGGCAGAAGTTAGTAAGAAAAATGAAGGTTTGGAATTTTAAGCTTCACGTGTTCCCCTCTGATGATTTCCATGCTCAGCTGCTCCCCGTCCCTTTGGACAAATTTCAAGATAAATTCCTTCTCTTATAAAACAGTAACCCCAAGCCACTTAAGGAAGGATTGCAAAAACAATCTTCATGCTGCTTTATTTCATATCTTCATGTGTCTTAATATCTTTTTACACTTATTGAGTTATATCCTAGACAGGGTAAGCTGGAAAAGTCCCACTGAATCAAAAAAGTAGTGCTAATTCCTCTAAAGATTCCTCTGATTTTCACCCTATAGCTGGTATTTTTACAAACTAAACATATTACATTCTTCCACACCTCTCTATTCAGACGAAAGGCTTCAAAATGTAACCCAGATCACTCCTCTAATAATCTGCAATAAACGTACAAAACCTGAACATGTACTCATGTCCTCTCCAGAATTTGAGAGATGTGGATGGGTTTACCATAAAGCATTAAATGTTTTTTTTTTTGTTAGCATTCAAAAGATATGTTTTGTTGGTGCCTACAGACATTTTTCATTTTCCACTTCAAGCGCTGTTTATCAGACCTCCTCATGCTTCTCTAATTGGATTGTTTGCCCATTCGAAATGCACAGCAACATTCTACTCGGAGAACAATACATCCAGACAAAACACAACCTTGTTTAAAAATACATAAGTACATTTCTTGTTTGAGCACAGAAAAAACAACATTTCACATTCCTCAAGAAAAACTTCAAGGATATCAGAAATCCAGGGCAGACTGATACTGACCCAGCAGAAGTGAGACCTGTGATAAGTTTCACTTTAATCCAGTTTTGTCCTGCAATCACCTTTTGCTTAGTCTCCTTCATTGATAACTTTGTTCCTATTTTGAAATATTCCTAACACCTCTTCACTATATCCTGAAGCTTCTGTACTCTCCAAGAAGCAGAAAAACACCTGAAGCCCAAGGCACCAAACACAACTGACAACACACAAACCGCAGTCTCATTGTTCAGGGGGGTACATACATCCCATAAAACTGATTAAATATAGTCAATAATTTTCCAGAAGATGACACTGCATTACTATTACACAGGAAAGATTTACTGTCTGAAGTGTTGTATAAAACAATTACTAAAGCTAGCTGTAAGACTAGCAATGCAGTATTTTACAGTGCACAGCAAAAAACTGCACGTACGAGAGAATTGTAAAGGCTACCATAGAGACTGCAAACTCTGCAACAATCTATAGACATCTTTTGAGGATTTCAACTGAGACAGCCTCTTTGGGATTTGGGGTAGAACCATAGAGAACTGCAATGGAAAGGTGAATATTGGTATGAATGGAGAACAAATGGGAATATCTGGATGTGGAGGCACCACAAGGAGCACACAGCAGGTTTCAGAACAGCCTGTATTCATGGCATTCAGATTAGCTCATCAGGGCTCCAAAAGGGTTAAAAAAAGGTATGTTTAAACCTGCACATGGTCACCGGTCTAAGACCACCCCAGGACACATGAGGGGGACCTGACAGCTGGTACCTCCACATACATTTAAAACAATAATAATTTTTAAGAAATTAAAAATAACTAAATAAAATGTTGTTGTTGTTATTTTATTTTTAATTATTCATCTACTCCTGTATTCTGGCATGGGTATTTGCTACACTGTTGATACAATGTTGCAACAGTATTTCCTACAGAAACTATGAAAGAGGATCTGGCTCAGGACTTTAATCCTATTACTGATTATGGCTATTTTCTTATTTACTTGGATTAGTTATTCTGCAGATTTTCCCCTCAAAATGGCTTGATGCCTCTTATTGCTAGAACATGTGTGACCGCTCCAGGATAGTCTGTCACTCACAGAACAAGCTTATGAAAGATCATTTTTCTTTTTTTTTTTTTTCTTTAAAAAGGGCAATGCCATAGTTTCATGTGAAGAGCTCAGCTGAGACTGTAATATAAGTGTCAGTCACTTGATTGACAGCATGTGAGAAAGCGTGATTTTTTTTTCTTCCTCATCCCAATGAAATTCTGATGACAAATTTGTGCTTATGATGCTAGACACTGGTAGTTAGTCCTCAAAACCAAAACATTTTGAGGACAAATGTTGACTCCTCCTATAAAGAAAACTACCAGAATCTAAACTGGAGACATATCCCTGTAAACCCCAGTAACTTTACAGGCCATTTTTTGTGTGCGATGATTAGCATGGAGCTGCCATTAAGTGCATTACTCACCAGTTAACAAAAGTAGAAAACTCTTGTTCATGGTTTACCTGAGAAAGAAGATAACTCTTTAAAAATAAACTGTTTTGTTTCAGTTTTTAAGAGTATCTGTTAGAATTCTGGATTTTTGAGAACTGGGATTCACCAAAGGCATTTTAGAAGTAAATATCTGCCCGAAAAGCACGGGTCTGGCACTGTAGCATAGTTGTGAGAAATGGCCCTTTGGCACTGGTTCCTGAGGACCTTTGGACCACACTTACTCAATGTACCGGCTGTCCAGCCTGTGAGATGATGCTGGGATCTAGAAATCAAGCTTGACTGTTTTTGCATCTGTTTAGATGCTCCTAAGAGTGAATGGACTTGTACGCGTGTGAGCACCTAAGCCACGTATTGGTAATTCCTCACTGTATGAGGAGCTGGATGAATATAGACTTCAGAAATCCAGGTGGTAAATCAGCCGGAGGACAGTAGCAAGGACTTGGGGCCAAACAGCAATACTATACCAGGAGGAATCAGTCAGGCAGGGCAAACTTGAATTTGATTTCACATACGTGATGCTCAGCTTAATTTCAAAAGGGTCTGTGTAGACACAGACTCCCTGAGTCTCCTCTGCTCTATGTGAAGTCAGGATTTGATCCATGGGGTCAGGATTTTCAAAGGATAATAATAAGGGCTTGTTCACACAACCTTTTCCTGTTCCAGCTGTGCTGGCTAAAGAGTTTATTACCCGAACCCCCTAGCTGCATGCTGGTATCTGCTTGCTGGACGTTCGTACCCCTTCCGACATGCCGTCCGGGGAATGTTTTTCTCACAGCGAACTGGTTTGGCTCAAATAGTTTAAATGCCAGGGAGGTCTTTGGAGCCCTGAAATATATTTGTGAATAATCCTGGCAGCCATTGAGCTGGAAGGTCTTAGGGGGAAGTAACTGCCTGAAGCGATGAGGAGTATGTGGGTGGACAGCACCTCAAGGAAAGAGAGTGGGCAGGCAAGTTGTTAGGGAACGTGGCATCCAGCTCCCATGAAACTTCATTAAGGTTTAAAGTAACATTTTTAGGCCCAGTTGAAAATGTCATTCTAACATGACATTCTAGTGTTTCCATTTTCAGTTTTACTGCTCATTCTATATGATCCTGAGAGTGTGTGAGAAGCAACATACAAATAGGAATAATAGGAATTAATCACTCTATTAAAATAAGTGCATAAAATCCAGGCCTTATTGAAATTAATATCAAAGCACTTTCACCAAGGGCAGGACTTCACTTACTGGATGTACTCTGGCATAAAGCCAGTAGCAGTAGATCAGTGTCAGGGTAGCTACTAATGACTGCTCTGGCAGTGATGGAGCACAGGCACTTTCTATTTTTTAGTCTCCTTATTCCCATTAACACATGCAAATGATGTGCTTTTCTGTGTCTTTTTTGCTTTAGCAACCTCAGTTAATCCCCTGTTAACATAGATTTTTTTCAGTCATCCCCAGTAGACGTTTATTTCACCTTTTTTTTTTCTTTTGAGGTAGAGGGAAGAGAGAGCAGCAAGCAGTGATGGAGAGAGATTAAGAATGGCAGAGTAGCAAAGCACAGGAATGAATACTGAAGCTACCTTATTCTTATATTAAGAACCTGATCAGAAGTAATGGACTAAAATGTACAGTACGGGAACATTCAAATAGCAGAGGTGTTTGCAAACTCTTGAATACATTTGTCAGGTAATTCTCTACTGTGTTGCATTTGTAGATGTATCCTTATAGCTGTTTCAGAACAATGGCCTTTACATACGCCACGACTAGATTTCAAACATATTTTTCAGACATATGCCATTCAGTGGTGGTTGTTAAATGCTCCATCCATAAACCATTATGCTCTTCTATATTGAGGTTTCACTGCAACAGGCAGCTGTTTGACAGAGAACAAACTCCTGGGGACAGCAGCAAATCAAATTAAATATATCTCTACAGAGCTATCATAGGGGGTTGCATGGCTTGATAGGCTGCATCAAGAGCAATAAGCACACAAAGGAAGAGCAAACCTGAGATAAATCAAGATAGACCAAATGAGCAAGCAGACAGACAAATCACTGTTGGCTCCATGAAAGTCATTAGGAATTTTGATGTTGATTTCAATAGAACCAGTATTTCAGCTGTCTATCTGTAGGCAGGAAGTTTTTAATCCTATAAAAGTCAGACAGATTATCTAATTATTGTTCTTTTCTCACCCGCTTTTATAAGCTCGGTTACGGGAGACGATACTCGCTGATATGCCAATAAATAAGCTCACTGAGAAAAAAAAAAGTGGAACACGCTAATAGTTAGACTTGGTTCACTCTTTTCTAATATTTATTTTCCTCACATAAACCTGTAACCACCCTAAAGTTTAGCAGGGGCTAAAAAAAGAAAATGGCTTGATTACTTCAAGGAACAGACCCAAAGATGTATTCATCTCAAACATTGGGCTATTCTCATTAAGAACTTTTCCACAAACAAGACAATATAAGTGATTTCTTTCCTCCTACTTTTTTGTATTATGTATGCATCAAAGCCTATCAAATACATACTGGTAGGATATACACACTCTACATTAGGGAGGGAGGAAAAACAGCAAGAGAAGTGCCAACATAGTAAATAAATTCCTCTTAATAAATCCCATTACATTAACAATGGCCTAAGTGTAGAAGTGTGCACTTCAGAGAAGCGCAAAGTGCTCACATTATATCTTACTTCAATATATTTATATCAAAAACCTGCTCTTTCAATACTCCCTTTCTCAGCCATTTGTTTTGGCCTGAATATACTCAAATCCTCAGAATCATGATAAATCTATGTGGAAGTGAAAACAACCTTGTTCTGTTTTAAAAGCATTCACTCCTACATCATTCATTCTGTTAATGCTCTTTCTCACCTAACGTTTCACAGGCTTCTGATCAAACTATGTATCTGGGGTCTACCACAATAGCCTTTTTTGTTTTTACAATTTTTCTGAGTGATCTTATCTTAATCAGATGCATAATGAAAACCAGAGAGATAGACCTATGCTGCTCTGATTCACAAAATAATTTCTTACAATCAATTATAATCGTCATTTTTCCACCATGGATCTGTCAAGCATCCCTCTACAGGCTGACTGGGAAAAGGTGGGATGGAAACAGTGGACAGATGTCCCTAATCAGGCCAGCCCACTATTATTTTAAAATCCTGTACATTCATTTGCCTGTGTCCATGCTGCATTAGTCCATTCAGCTTGAAAATCCCTGTGCAACCCATACGCCATTGTCACTCTTTGTTGGTAAAAATTTTCAGCAAGGAGAAAAGCCCTAGATATTTCTTTCAGGACAAAGTTATGAGGAACAGGTATCATTTTGCTGAAGTGTATATTACTGCTATTTCACAGAGATGCTTTAGCACCTTCCCCCCACCCCGATCCCTCCGCTCGGTGCTCTGGTGTTGACACTAGGAGATCACCTCGTTCCTGTGAAAGACGGACAGATCTGTTCTGGTTTTAAGCCGCTGAAAATCTTTGCTTGCACAGGCTCAGGGGAAAAATAACCAGACAGCTAAATTCTCTGAAGCATTTAGCTGTACCCAGCATGGTCCATGTCGGGATTGCAGGGTCTGAGCAAGAACTTCCCCTACAGCTGTGTTCCTGGCACCCAGAGCAGGGTGCAGCACTGGGCACTTCAGCTGGATGCAAGCAAACCGCTTCCTGCAACATCAGTTCTGCTGCTGGTCACCAAAAGAAAAAAGCGGGGGGAGCCTAACCAAAGCAAAGCAGGAAGGAGAGTGATGCTGTAAGGGGGTCAATAGGCAGCTGAAAAGCAGAGACCTGAGGTCCACCCACAGAGCTGAATTTTACTGGGGCCTCTTCCCATATTTTCTCTAAGATTCTGAAGAACTAGCCCCAATCCAGGCTTTCACAGGCACAGGAGGGTTTTTTCCTTGTTGTTTTTGAGTCTCAAGCAAGAGACAGCTGAGTCCCAATTCATAAAGTTGTCAAGCAGTGTAGACTACAGTCAACAAACAGAAACTCCACTTTGCACAAATAACGTGCTACAAAAGTACTAGCTAGAATGAAGTTGCAGTCACCTCATGTTGGGCTCTCAGAATTAGTGGGATACTTCTGTCAGGCACGGCTCTGTAGCAGCTACCCCACTTCTAACGCAGCAGAGCTAACAACCCTGTCAAGCACTGCAGTGACATGCATCTCATGACAAAATCTGCAACTGTCATGTTAAAGAAAGGCTTGACTAGTGTGCCATAAATAAAGCCTAGAACTTCAGATTTTGAGTATGAAATTAACCATCTATGGTGTAATATGTATTTCAAACACAGAACTATCTGAAATTTGGTTAGAACTCAAAAGATGATTATTCAAAAATCCAATTAACACTTTATCCTTTCCCTAAAGCCATCCTCTTAACTTTAACATCACTCGTTATGAGAGCTTTACTTGCAGTAAGTATATGAACTTTGAAGGCCATCTTGTCAGGAGAATATTCTTTGAAAAAAACCACAACAATATTTATTTTAAAAAATTAAGCAAACCTATCTTAAATATTTAAATTGCATTTTAAATGCCGTTCTGGAACATAAAGTCTATCTAAGTATATTCTTAGATACAGACTGTAGTAACTTAATGATTTTTTCACTATTTAAAGTTCTTGCATCATTTCCTTTTTTTGTAATTAAGCAGAAACAACCTAAGTCATTTTAATTCTCATTCTTTCCCTTTCTCCACCACTCCCCCAACACTCCCAAATTCTGACTCTGGTTAAGATTCAGTAAATTATTCCAGCCTAATCCCCAGTAATTGGGTTCATGAGCTGTCTGGTTTAAAAATCATATTTGGGGGAGAACTTTGCATATCTGTTTCAGCAAATTAGTTACCTTAGTTTTCCTTTGTACTTCCCATTCTTTCAAAAAAAAGGGTCTATTAGTTTGAACAACTGTAGTAAAATTTTTTGATTGCCATTTCTTAAAAATGGAACCAGAATATCTTTGATTTCCTCACCATCCTACCAACCCAATGCCTGCCTAGTTTATCTCTTTCAGCTACTAGTTGCAGGTGCTGCCTTTCAGAGATTGTAATTGTTAATTCTACCCACAATTAAGAGATGATAAAGAGGAAGAGATGGATATTAATAAATATAATACATAACACAAAAATGCAATACAACCTTCTTCTGGTTTTCAATAGGTGAGCTACTGCAGTGAGCTAACACATCCTGCAGGGAGTTACTGCATCTCCAAAAATAGCCACATGAAAATTGAATGCAACTCCTTTTAAAAAAAAAAAAAAAAAAAATCTGTATTTTCACATGTTCATTATAGCCTTGACAGCATATAGATCTCGGGTTTGCATTTGTAAAGACTTCACTGTGACAAAACAATCAATACAACCCAAATCCCACACTTTTTAAGAAAACAAATCTCCCACTGACTTCAACAATGGTAGCACTTAAACAAGATCAGCAGATTCCAGCGCTTAGTAAACCAAATTAAAAGAGAACTTCTGAGCCTTACCTTAAGCAGTCTGCATAGACAGCAAGGATCTGCAGTTGCCAGACCGGTTGACAACGCTTGTTGATAACAAGAGAAAAGTTGGCTAAAATGCCAGAAGCTGTTCTTCCAGCCCTGCACCACTGAGGGAATTAAGAGAACCTCAGGAAAGTAGCCCAAGCTCTTTCCAGGAGTAGTAGCGAATTAGTAGGCTGGTATTGAACCCAAAGAAGCCAATGAACCGTGACAACTTTAGCAGGGTTTGACACATGTTGCATGAACTACCCTCTACTGCAAGGCTTATCAGGCAGGTAATGGCTTCCAGGCACTGCCATTACAAACCACTGTTGAAAACTGTGTCTGGAAGACAGAATCCCACATTAAGCTGTCCTCGGGCTTTCAGCTACAATCTGAGTATAAGCTTTAATAACTTATCCAGCATGTCAGATTGCATATTGCTGTATCTCAGAATTCTCCAAGTACTTATCCGTCCTGGTATAGATTTATTTTAATAGGAATGAGTATGTGTTCATTTATTAAATATAATGTGGCAACAAGTGATTTTTTTCTGAACAGTTTCGGGTATCCTCAATAAAAAACAAAACTTAAGCCTGACTACAAAGTGCCTTGAATCTAGTTCGTTTATACTCTGCTCAGTTCCCTAACTACAAGCATCTAGCTTGGATGTGACACATCAAGGCAATTCAACTTGCCTTAGTACCCTGTGTACCATGTAGTCAATGCCTTGATGGAAGATTTATGGCAGCTGCATGTGGAAAAATATCAATCAACAGTCACTTGAATAAGTGCAGGAACACATCTGAACAGGCTTATGACCTAGGACTTCCCTTTAGGCCCACTTACGAGTCCTCTTCTGAAGACAGGTACTAAATGGTGATGAACATCTATACAACATCCTAGTGGTCAGCACACTTCCTTGAGAAACGTTTGGGGCTTTCACCTCTGAGTGATATTAACGTAGTCTTTTCCTTCCACCTGATCTTTGTTGTGTTTGGAAATGAAGGTCTTCAAGGTATCTGCTGTTCTATCAAATTTGTTGAAAAACTGAAATGCTTTTGGAAGGAGTAGAAAAAGACAATAAATGTGACTGTAATTTCCTTATTTTCTGAAGATACCTATGCTAAAAATGTGTAAACTGCTCCTGGCACGCTGACTGTAACCCTGATCTCCCCCTTCCCAGGGGAGTTTCCTTATCAAGAGGTTGAAGAATCAGAGTACCATTACCTTAATCTATCTGGTTTAATAAACCTTTGTACTCATTTCCACAAGGAGACCACAGGAGGCATGTTTTGTAGGTTATGACAATCAAAAACTAAAATAAACTACAGTGAAGTACATGGAAAGTTTGTCTGATTCAAGAAGCGCTTACTCCTTTCTTTTAACAGGACTTTGTGATGGCTCAGCATCCGCAAATAAACTGAATATCCCCCATTCAAGCAATATTTTGGCCTCTCGCTACCCATCCAGGGCACACGGTAGAACACAGGTCCTACTCAACTCCATACAACTTGTACAGAGAGAGGCCCTATGCCTGTGACAAGAAAAATGGTGTAAATTGATCATAAAACAAGCATAAGTGACAAAGTAACATAATTTCTATTGATTTGCTTTCAAAAGCGGGATGCAGCTGTGAAACTGTGATGCTTTTACATGCTACACCTAACAGCACAGCAGCCACCATTGCTTACTGAGGAAGTGAGCCACTGAAACCAGCCACCACTTTTTCTTTCTAGACACACGGTAACAGAAGGTGACAGAAGTGTCCTGAAAAATCAGAGATCCAGCTTGAAGGGCCAGGGTTGTTGGCAAAGCCTGCTGGCAAAACCTGTGCTCTTAACAAGGCAATCATATTACTTTGTCATGGAGGGATTTCTTGCAGGAGTTGCAGTCAGGTGGGTTTCCATGAGGACCGAATGGCACTGTAACTTATGAATATTTTGTTTGCTAGCGACTGCACTGAGTAGGGCAGCCAAGAAAATAAAGGCTGGTAGAACACAAAGCAGCCCCTGACCTAAACACGTTGGTATGCCTCCTCCCAGTGATATAAGGGCTGAAATAAACCAACTTGAAAGCCAAGTCCTATGGGCAGCACGATGTAATAGTCCAGATACTTCACATTTTGTACCGTTGTTTACTGCCACAGTGTTACATCATGATCTACTGTCACGTTCGTTTCAGCAGTATTGCTTAAAAACCTGCACTCAAAACCACTGCCTCCCTACCCAGTGCAAATCCTGCGCGTCACCCTGTTCAAATACTAGAATAAAATTAGAACCGCAAAGGCTGCTGAAAAGTAGATGTAAGCCAGTAGTAGAAAGCTGTAACTTTACCAAATAATTCTCAGTTTTTACTATGCCTCATTTTAGAACCAAAAAATGGAAGAAGTGATAGATTTGAAGCTCTTGTCCTTTTATTAATACCAGTTTTCCACCCATAAGACATACCTTCGGGTATTATTCTACAGCTATCAATACCATTGCTTCTAACAGCTTAAACCTCAGTAACTATAGGGATAATGGTATTCTTTCATTTTGCTAATGTAACAGTTGCAAACCAGTTGACTCCCAAGCAGTACGTTTAGGAAGCCTCTAATATTCAGGATGGTAAGCGGAAGGGCTGCGGCATGGATCTGATGTACACAAGCTGTGCCGGCTTCTGTTGTGATGTACCATGGCAGCTTTCATGCAGGACAGCTGACAGCTCACAATGCAGCATGGCCAACTTTGTCACATGACACATATGTGGCCACAGGACTTCTCAACGGTTAGCAGTAAAACAGTATTCACTATCATCTGAAACCACCTGAGAAGCCATTCAGAAATGTCAGGAAAAGGGAAGGTATTTGTTTGCTTTCTACCCAGAGAACAATTTACAGAAGGGAAAATTTACTCATGATTTCAGCCTTGATACTTCAAAGCAAAACACAGTGCAGTGTTACATACCCTAAATTAATCTTAAAATACATTGTTTGAAACACATTATTATAGTAATATGAAGCAATGACTTTGAGAACTTTTAGTGTTTCAGCTTCCTTAAAGGACAGGCAGCTACCTCTAACATTATGCACGTGCTTTTCAGAAATGGCATAACAATTTTTACACACTGAGACGGAGAAAAAGAAACTGGCCTTCTCTCTTCTGAGTTGTGCAGATTCACTTTGATAGAATAAGATTCCTCTCTAGTGATGCAGTTATTGTCCTAGTAAGTAGTAGAGATGGTGAATATTTATTTTTTTCTCTTCAGCATCGTTCACGCTAAAAATCACTCTTTAGTACCAAGTTGGAAAATCCAAGCACTGCTAGACACTTAAAGAGTCAACGACCAATGAAAGAAAACTAATAGCACTTAACAGCTGATGGCTTTTATCAGCAAAGACTGTCCCACCTTCATCTCCAAATGATCCTTTTGCACTTAAGTTTGTACTGTGATTCTTATACAGAACTCACTGTAGGAATTTTGGCCTCACGCTGCTAACGTATCAATATAACAGATGACGTGACCTCAGAAAGCCAAACACAACCAATAACCAAAACCGTAACAACTGTTGAAAAGGAAGTAACTCTGCAGGTGCTAGGGTTCTGATGGAGAACAGATGTCATACAACAAATGTACCCATCCGTAATAGCTACATCTTTGCCTATAATCTGCTTCTCGGCCCCACACCTCAAACACCTTAGAACAGCTCCTGTGAATATGACTAAATTAAATTGACTGCTAATGCAAGAGTGACTGGTAATTCAATGTCTAGAGAAATGTGGCATATGCGTTGAGGTGAGGTAGAAGGGGTAGACCTGTTCATGACATGCCAACTAAACTACATTGGTAAGCAGCTGAGCAATCAGTCCTGGCACCAGAGGGTACATACAGCTTTGAATTTGAGAGAGACCCCTACGGCTGGTTTGACATGCCTGAATGCCAATATCTGTCTTCCCAATTTTGACCGGTAGGAAGGCGGGGGGAGGGGGGGGGAAACATGCCAGCTTCCCTGAAGCTGAGGACAGATCTATGTATCTGTAGTGTCTATATTAGATATAAGAAGCCAGAGGTCTAGGGAAATAACTGAAGTGTTAACAAAGTGTTAGCAACTTTGCTTTTTCTTCTTTATAAGCTACCACCACTTCATGTCACTGAACCAATTCTCATACATTCGTTTGGGGGTCCAAGTGGAAAAAACTCATTATCCTTTGAGTCCAGTTGTTAACAATACAGGATTATGTTGTATTTCCATCTGGAATAAAGCAGGAGCCTTAGATCTTTTTGAACTATGGCCAGGTGGATACACATTTAATTGCCCTTATAGCTCCTCCTGTTTCAAAATAAAAACATCTTTCAAAATCATTGCATTTTCAGAACTCTTTCATTTGAAGTAAGTGACCTGGTTTCCTCAAACTTGAAGAGCTTAACGTAACAAAGAGAGAGGGTTCTCTTTCTCTATTCCTCCCAGCCAAGAATGGCTTGCACCTATTTATATAAGCAGCTAAATTTCACCTTGAAACCTGAATTCTAAAGGAGTTCAGAAAGCTTAGAAAACCCAACAGGAGAATGAAGCCATCTTCTGACCACTGTTAAAAACAGAAGTAGCATGTCCTGTAGTAATTCATATGGTGAAAATTTCTGCACCAATGCAGTTATGTGCATATGTTCACCCTAAGGCTCTGTACAAAAACCTCACCAGCAAAATGCACTGCTACATAAAAAAGAAAAAGCAATGTGTCAGTAGTTTGTTCAGTCTGATATTCTGATACAGGTCTGATATTCTAAACTGTAGATAGCTACTTTTTAGGAAGCTTTTTACACAGGGTGCTAAATATATATATATACACACACACATACATACACTGTGTACTCCCTAATGTTCACAGTCCAGGTCTAAAACTTGCACAGCAAACTTCAGATGGAACTTTAACAAAATTATCATAATGGCTTAAAAATGTGGGTTTTGGAATAGAAGCGGCAATCAGGTTCTTCATGTAATAATGCCATGCCAGGAGAAGACATGTCTTAATTAATCCAAAAGATTATATACATTTGACTCCAATTGTCCAACTGCCTTCAACCCCTGTCTCTTTTCCAGCCTGAAGTGTCCAGTGGACATGCAGTTGTTCAATACCTGTGATCAACTTTCAGGATTTCTTGAGGGTGAACCATAGACTTTAATTTTAAAACCTTCCATATGAAGTACTCTAAAGACTATACATACATGTGGTTGTGCAGATTACTACCGTAACTACTGATGCAAAAGCAAAAATTGACAATCACTCTGAAGTTATTTCCTTAGGTTGGCCAGGATGGAGTTGCCTGTTCAAAGTCTCTCACTAAAAGCTGCCAATGCTTGGAGTGTTTAATCCTTAGTCCTTAGCTCCAGAGTTGAGAATAAAAGAAGTATAATCAAAGAATCTTCAGATTTCTTTATACATCTACAGTGTTCCCTAGTGCACATTCAGCAAGCTATCCAGAGAAGGTAAAAAAACCCCAAAAAACAGAACCACACCAACTTATATTTTGGCTTATACCATATTGCCCCCGGCATATGCACCAGAACACCACCACCACAATTCAAGGGGAACTCAACTCTTCTTTAGCGGTTTTGGCAACTGAAAAATTGCTGAACACACCTTGTTTGCAAGGGGATGATAGGATTTTTTTTTTTTTAAGTCATATCTGATCAAAATCAATAAACTAACTTTAACCTGTTGATGTTTGAGAAAGCTGTTGACTTTCTTTTTTGGAACTATTCTTAAAAACATAGTGAAAAAGAAAACTGCCATCACTGAACATCTGGGCAACACAGCATGGGAGACCTGCCACTGCGAACGTGGCATCACTACCACTGATGACCAGCTGCTGTATAAAAATATCTTTGCTCTCAAGGGAATAACAGGCAGTGAACGTGCTCTCTCTTTTAACTATCAGCGTTGCAGAATCTACCACGAACAGAAGTTAAGTCAAGCTTTTGTCTGCTTGGAAGACATGTATAACAGATTTCCATAACAGGTTACCAGCTTGGAGAATGGGATTTTTTCCTAATAATGAATACGAAAAAAGTGTACCCAATTATATAATTTCATTCTAGGAGAAAGGCTAATTGGACACTCACAGCTTTCTTCACTTCTGTTTTCATACACGAGCAGGAACTCTATCACTTTCAATTCCTCTGTATAATTCTTTTCTTGAAAACAGGACTGGAATTTGACCAGACACAGAATAAATCAGAAATTACAAAACAGCACGAAATTCTGTTAAGATGGTCCTTCTGCTGTGGTGATACTGTTACCAAGGAGGGCTGTTAAGTGAAGGAAGGTGCATGCTGAAATACACAAGACATGATTTATTGAGAAAGTTTAGTTTATTGGTTTACAGGTCACACCTACCTCTTTATTAAAAAAGCTCTTTACCAACTTAAAAAATTACCAGAGCCAAAGTATAATATACACATTTGGAAACGTCTCAACTGATCCCTAAGTATCAGTCTCTCTTATTCCCCTCTCCTATTTGAACACTTCCTTCTTGCTCATCATATTTTCACAGATTAAAGTGCAAATATAATACTACATACCTGCTGCACTGAGAGATCCTGATTTTTCAACAATATTAATGCAAGGCTTTTCCACGCTCCAGCAAAGCAAGGATTCAGTGAGATTTTTAGTGGGTTTGAAAAAGGAAAATACCAAGAGGTTTTACATGAGAGTTTTTGAGGGAGAAAAAGACATATTATTGAAATAAAATTGTAGATTACTGTTTTGCTAATATATTTGACCAAAAATTTACCTTCATTCAGTACTTCTTTCCAGGACTAGCTATAGTAGTATTATGACAAATAAGTGCCGCTCCTTTCGAAGACACGGTTTATACAGGTTTATTATCAACAGAATAATGGTACGGCTCAAGTATTTTTCCATTCAAGTTAACACTGAGTTGGAATTGATTGAGAGAATTTTACTCACCCTTTAATTAATACCTCCAACCCATTTGCACGTAACAGATGCCTAGAACTTACAGTGACTCAATCACAGCAAATTATGTTTTGAATATATGGCAATGTAAGCAAGACAACTGATAATCTAGATAACTTGGCATCCTGCTGTGCTGAGTAAATTTGTTTTATAACGGACATTCTCATTTAGACACTGCAAAATATTACAGCTCTTTATAGGTGAGGAACACTTGTTCTTAGTTTTAATAATATTTAATCAGAGCTTGCTATTTTGCTGGAACTGAGACACCAAGGAAAGAACCTGCTCTGAGGCTTTAATTTGTTTAGTCCCCAGGTATGCTGCACTATTACTGGCTGTATCTTCTAAGAAATATCGGTAGTTTACCATCATGCCACAAGAAGCAGCAATGCCCCGAGGGCTTGTGTCTGCCATCCAGTTTATCCGCCACATCACAGAGCCATTCTGAAGATGAAAATTTGCTACTGGATTAAGAGCATAGCCACGATGTTTCTCTCCATACAAATACCAGGCACAGAGTCTCATAAATGGTGAATGGAGCACTTGAACTAATTTTTCTGATCTCACCCACTCATTGTTATTTAAGAGTTTCTTTAGTGTTTCCGTAGTAGAGTCTCCTGTGATCTCAGAGATTTCTTGCCATTCTGATTCTGTAAAAAGTTCATTTCTTTCCAGTTCTTTTGTTTGTGAGGAGAGGAGACCAACAAGCCATTTTGTGAATCCCGGGATAGGCGAAAGAGTGGAAAAAGCTTTTATCTGAGGAAGTTCTTTCTAGAGACAAAAGAAGAGAAGAAAAATTCATGAGTTGTGTCATGATTGGCAATGAGAAGTTTGAGGGAAAGAACAGCTCATACCCTTTACTCGATTTCAAGTGAAGACTAGGGATTCTGAGAATTAACTGATACACATAAACAAAAACCACCCTGCCAGTAATACGTTACTGACTAGAAAGCACATGGAGAACGAACAAAATTTTAACACTGACTAAATTACAGTCCACACACATAAGCTACTTAAAAGTACTTATACAGTACTTACAACACTATGTTCTGGTATATCATTTTATAGGCAGAAATAAACAAATACAATCACATGCCATAAAGAAGTTATTCAGAAGATCTTTTTTTTTTTTTTAAATAAACATGTAAGTTTCCAAAACCTTTTAAATACCATTTATTTTTCATATGTAACGATCTTTTTTTTTTTTTTTAATCAAGTGCAGTTTATTATTTCAGTCTATTGTAAAAATCAGAAGAGATACAATAGGCTGAAAGAGGTAGATTTTTATGGAAAGAAGTATTTCCCAAAATTTTAAAAACGGTTCTTTAGGCAGTTCAGCTACTTTTCATGCTATTCACAAACCATAAACTACACTGATAAAATAGCAAGATAAGAAATACATGCTTACAGCAAAAAAATTAATCAGAGTTTAATAATTGTTTTAACATAATAAAGCTTCTCCTCTACCCCTACTAAATTATGAGTAAAAGCTGTTAATTACATAATCATGTAAAGCAAAACATACATGAGGAAAACTGTGTGTTAGTTTTGGGGCACACCAACGTGAAGAATAGAGGAGGTTGTTAAACTCACTGTCACTTGGAATTAACAAAAAAGACATCAAAGTTAATCCTGCTGAAGGAGTAGGGGGGCAAGGAACAGAGGGAAGATGGAGTTCAACTGAAACAACCACAGTGTTGTTTTAATTACTGTTCATATAGGAAGCAGTGGTAAGAACAGAGACATTTATCAACATTACAGAAGCATCTTAATATCAACAGAAAATTGTCTTTAGATGACTACAAAATGCTTTTTTTCTACTTTGAGTATTACCCAGATAACCATTAAAAAAATCATCATTGCTCAGATGCTACCTTACACTAGCAAATGTTAATGGAACCCATGCTGCTAGGTGTTTTGTACTGCACCTGCGCTGTTGCATCCTCAGGTACCGCTGTGCTCCACACAATGCTGCCATCTGCACTCTGTTTCACGAGGATGCAGAAGCCAGGGAACGCAGGCCTGGCACACCTCCATTACAGACTGGAGCCAAGCACCATTTCTAATAACTTCGATAACCGGAATAATACTCAGCTGGTTATTTACAACATCTTTTTCCTTCCCACACAGAGCTTCCCAAATAGCTTACTGCTGTTCTGCTGGCTTCTGGCACTATGATACACCAGCCAGCTCAGATCTACCACCTCCTCAGTTTTGTGACTTATAACTGCATAAACTGAATAACCTCACTTGCTCCCCTTGTCTGAAGTTCTTTGAGTATTACACAGATATGTCAGTCAAAGAATTCTTCTTTTGGGACCAGACAGGAACCAGAAAGGCAGACCAAGTTACAAAGAAACACCCCACTTCATCTCCTTAGAGAACTGGATAAAGCAAAAAGCAAATTATTTCATAAAAACACTCATTTCTATATCTTACTGAACAAAACAACCATTTACGTAATCAGAGAGACCAGGAGCTCCTGACTGTGTCATATTCTGAACTGCTATAGCTACCATGGTCAGATAATGCAACACTAGTAAAGCATTGATCTCCTGTGACTTTTTCAAGTCTCCACTAAAGGACATGATAATATTTTATTTTTAAGAGTAATTCTGAAGCATAAGTCTGTAACAAGACCTGTGAAATACAACTATCAGGTTTCATCACATATACATTTCATAAAAGAAAAAATATTATTTGGAAATTGATCTAAAGAGATGTCTGTGGAAGGCAATTTCTGGTGATATCTTAGCACCTCTTTGTACAATTTTAGAGAATACAGCACTTATAAAACAAAATAGTTTATTAGGGTTGTGCTCTTACTGCAGACCATGGCTACAAGAGGCATGGATATAGAAAATACATTTTAATTAAAAGAATGTTTCTTGGAGTAGACAGTTCAGCCTTTTTAGAAAAGTTTCCCCTCTGCTTTTAAAAGAGAGAGTAATGATGACAGTAAAGTAAAAAAAAAAAAAAAAAAAATTGAGAGCAGAAAAAGAGCAAAAATGAGAACAGAATGAAGCAACTTCATACACTTCAAAAATCTTTCCCTTCCCAAGCCCATGCTAAATACTTCCCCATGGATGTAAAGACTATTTATCCACAAATCAATTCAAAATAACTTTATAAAATTTGCATACAGAATCAAATGCACTCACTACATCTTCCTTTGATGACCTTTCATCCACCTCCTTGTTCAGTTTCTGAATCAAGGAGTATACCTAATCATCACATTTGGAATCCACTTTTCTTTAAGCAGCAGGATCTTAATTAGTATGGTAGAGGAGAGCTATGCTCAGATGTCCCCCTTGTCAGCTACACTTTCCTTGACTGAACACTAGCTCCCACCAAAGATGACGCTACTAGCACAAAACCACAGATCTCCTGGAGAAGCAGGAGGGAGAAAGATGGCACAGAAGTGAATTTTTAAAGGCTACTGGAAAAATAACTTGAAGATACTTGTTCCTGGAGAAAAAGCTGATAGCTTTCAGTTTTGTCAAGATGGTAACGAGCAGCATCACTTACTACCTTCATTTCTCCATCAGCGCAGTGAAAGCTGACCAGTGGTGACTCTACTGTGACCGGCCATAGCTTAGCTGCTGAGACAGCCTGCTGTCAAGTAATTTGACCTTTTGCATGTCAGCTCTTACTGCAGCTAGATGAATTTCTGCCCAGAAGGGAGGGCCACAACTCCCTTCTGAAGATTCAGTGACCCAGGACCCTTCTGCCTGTCCACACAATAATGATGGATGACAACTCAGCAACTGTCTAGGATGCGATAGACCTGCAAATGAACCTTAAGGTACAGGAACACAAACCTGTAATCTATAATGAGAAGTACCCTTTTCATGTCAGCATCCTTAACCAGCAGCAAGCTCCCCCCAAAAGACATTGGATTGCAAAATGGGGTTTCATTCTTCTATGTCATCATTCCCTATTGTGCTTTAAAGTTCGTCTTTAGTCCATAACACAGAGAACACAAGAGACAGGGATAAATCGGTAAAAGTTTTCAAATTAATGACCTATCAATGAGAAATCCTAGACATGCTGCTAGAGGGAGTACCGATGTTACTATTGT
>WAAD01039698.1:47974-74679 GCA_013389945.1 Fregata magnificens
CAAGGAATATCAGACGTGTTTCTTTTTGACCCAAAGATGGGATTACATTCCTTAAAGGTTTTCCTTTTTTTCTAACTGTATTACTCATCCTATAAAAGATAGTGCCTTTGAGAATACATTGCTTAGGTCTCTTTCATGAATTCTTCACAGACGTTTGGGGTTAAAACCTGAAAGGGGAAAAAGGAAGGTAATGTTGAAATTTAAGAAACACAAACTCTTCTTTCCGATAAGAGGAAAAACTGATTGGACCAAGACAAAAGGCTGCTTACCACAAAGTCAGGCCTGGAAGTCTTCTGCACCTTCTCTGCTAAGAAAGCACAGTGTTTGAAAATACTATTTTGCTACTGAACAGAGCTAACGAACAGGGCTTTTCACACAGGAGCTGAGCCATGCCCATTGCTTCCATAGGGTAACAATTCCAACCTCATGTCCCAGCTTGCAAAGCTGAAAGGGTATCTATGCACCATCCACAACGACAAAAGTGAGAATAAACAATTTCTTCCCATATTTGTGTGTTAATAATAACCACAGCAAAGTTCCTAATTAAGTAACCGACATTTTGCTTCCTTGTGATATTGACTGCTCTTTCTTTATCATTCACTTTCACGAGTGACCTGTTCACCAAGCCCTAGTAGTAGCTCCTACTCTATTAATAAATACAAAATGGGAAATTGTGCATATTTTTTACTTCTTAGGACAGATAAGACATGGGAAAGTGACCCCATTTTGAAGCTACAGTACAAACTACTACATATCTGATAAATGCTTGAGTTTAGGAGCTTATCTGAGGCGGACATTTCTTGTAGAAAAATAAATAGATGCAGCAAAGCGTGTACATTTATGTTATTGCTAAATTGATGCGCTAGTTTCTAAGGCTATTGGTGAAGATCCATTAATGTTTATTTTCTTGTCAGAAACCCACACACCATTAAAAAACAGCTGCTCATTTTGTTTTGGGGTAGATTTCTGGTTTTGGTTGTCTTTTAGGGGTTTTTTTTTTTTTTTCTCATTGCAGAAGAGCACAGATTTCTCCTATTATCCATATCTCATCTGAAACTGTCTTGCACTCTGAAAGCTGTAGTCCAAGGTCACATTTTTCATCAATGAAAGCAAAGCCTGTTTTGGAAATTATGATCTCCCCAGGTCACCTAGATCAAATTAAGGTAGCAATTATCAACAGCCCAACCAGAAAGCTAAAATCTGCCACCAATTGTTAAGCATTCTATTGAGTCACATAGTAGCTATCAGTTTTCTCCCCCAAATGCCACAGGCTATAAAATTCTAAGCAGTTTTCTCAAAGGCTTCACCAGAGTTATCTGTGTCTGTCATCTGCAGACTGAATTGCTATGATGTACCTTCTGCGGAGCTACAGACCATTTAGAGTGGCTGTAAACACATTCCGAATTAAATGTCTGTCTAATGAGAAATCTATCTGTCTACGCATTCACCAGCACCTATCGGCTTGCTAGAAATGCACCTGCCTGCTTGTTTTCAAGCACCCAATTTGGGGTTTGTTTGTTTTCTTACTAGTTGTCTGAAATTGTTTCAAAATCCAATTCGTTTCTGGGAACAATACAAGCTTGAATTTAAGAAATGCAAGAGATTATTTCTGTTGTCTGTTCCCTGCTTTATACCCATCTATATAACTAAGAGACTACAGAGAATGCATAGGTAGCCTGTATTTGTACAAGGAGAACTGGAACCAAAGTGGTATCACTGCACTAATGAATTCATCCCACTGCTTGCCCAAAAATAATCCAAACAGGAGATGCTCAGATAGCAATAGAAGCCTGTTTATAAAACCGTTCTGAATTATTTGTGTAGCAAACTTTTGTTATGTAACTACCAAAAAAAGCAAAATCTCCTGTTTAGAGCAGCATACTTTCTCCCAGGATGCTCTTCGTATCCGACACAAGCTAGATCCCTAAGGTGCTATTCTGATCTCCGTTATATCCTCCTCCCTTTTACCCAATTATATTACAATACCTGTGGCAAACGCGAAATGATAATGTCTAGGTAGATATTAAGGATTCAAACTACTAACTGTACACATATAAAGAGATGAAACTGAGGACCCATTTCTGTGACTCAACTTCATACGTCCTCCATCTGCTTAAATTAGTGAAAGACTCAAAAGCAGGGGCCATTAACTTCTATGCAGTGCCTCAAACTAACAGTGCTTAACATTGAGGGTTGTAATCTTCGCCAGAGCCTCTACTGCTGCACTTTTCCTAACGGTCCTAATAAAAACCCATTTGCAAGAAATACTTTCACGAGGGAATCTGTACTTGACATTCTTTGAAGGTGAGAAGTGCTACCCTAACCATGTTCACGTTTAGCCGTGTATGTGACCAATTCAGGTGAATTAGCAAAAAGACTTCAAAAAAATTCAGCTCTATCTTAATTGTCCATTAATTAGATTTTCTTTTAAGGAATCTGGTACCAACTGAATTTATAGACATAACTTTATAGTGTAGATACCTGCTAGACCAGTGTTTCAGTACTGTTTTTAAAAATCTTGCCAAATAAAGGCTTCAACGGTGGAAAAAAAAGAGTGGCTATTAGCATATTTCTAACTTGGTGCATGTCTTTTTCTGATCTCGTGATATACATTCATGACAGGTCCAATTTGTAGTTTTCCTTATGAAGAATGACAGCTGAGAATTCAGTTTTGAGGTTACAATGGCACTTAGAAGTAGAAGTGTCAGAGCAGGTTAAGTTAAGGCAAAGTCAGATAAAGGATTTTTACTAGAGGATAAAAAAAAAAGTTTTAAGAGTTTGCAGTGCCTTAGGAAAATACAAATCAAATAACATTCTGCAGATCAAACAGATGTCCACAAAAGTTAACTCAAACAACTGGCAAGTTATAAAAGTGTATTAATCATCAGCAATTCAAATATAATGAAAAACAAAATCCTCAACCTCTTCAAACGGTCTCCTCTTCCCAAAGCATTTTATTATCAGTTAAATTAAATAGAGTCTCAACTTATGTAACCTGGAACACTCGGCAATTTAGCAGCACTTCAAATAAAGATTTGTTTATTGCAAAGCCATGCAAAGGTTATATAAAAAAATCTTCCTATCAGAGACCTCAACTATCTATTTTCACAAAGGCTGCTGGAAGCTTGCTTAATGAAATGTAATTTTTGACCCAAGATTTTTTTGCTGAGGCTACATTGTTTCAGCTGCTGTCACCAAGTCAACTCAGCACTCCCGCTATACCATTTGTCCCTTTTAAAGTAAGTGACTATAATGCTGCTCCAGAGAATTATGTCCAACCTGAACACAGACAACCTTGGAAAGTCCTTTGCTTACACATGACCAAAGAGAAAGAGAGCACATCTGTGCAATTAATACACTGAAGTAGGACTTCCAGAATTTTGGGAGACCAGCAAAACAGGCTGCCAAGAGTATTACTCATCACATGCCCTGCCTTTGCCCTGAACAATCTAACTTTGTAGAAATTTCACAGTGTAAGTATTTTGAAGCTCAAATACACAGGGCTTCTCTCTACTGAAAGGTGAAGACCACTGAGATGGGAGTCACAACATTTACAACAAAAGCTGAATGACTAGGCATTATAGAAGTGCATCTAATAATTCTGATAACAGTATGATGGTTTAGAGTCACTTCACAGATGTAAAATATGTAATGGGAGATGGTTCTTGCAGAATTCAAGACAACAAATTCAAGAACAATACTTTGGAATGAAGAGGAAGAAAGCATGAAGGAGTGGGAAGAAAGTGGGGAGAAAAGAAAAAAATACTAACATCATCAAAGAGTGGAAGAAAAACTATTACAGAACCACATCCATCGTGGATAAACACTCCTGGATTATCCTTCATATCTTTCTTAGCCCTACAGTGGTACCCCAACATAGTTTATCATCAAGAAAAGGAATGGTGTAGAGATAATACGTGGAGGTTGTTGTACCTTTAATATATATATCTAGAATAAATATAAATAGGCAGTTCAAGTTTTGCTACAACTTCATAGTCAACTAAGTACATGTCCAATTTGCCATACAAAACCTTACTAATAACAGCACATTTTTCGTAACATCTTAAAGCAGTGTATGAAATTCAAGTAGGGAGGAAGACCTCCATCTTTGGCATTGTACGGAAAGCACTTAGCTTTCAATATTAAAGAAGTTATTTAAGCTTGAGGCAATAATTTTATGATTAGAATGTATTTAAAGGCATGTCAGCCAAAGTGTTTCCTATTCATCATGTATTTGATGAATGGTGAAGAAGGGCTGGATTTTACAATGTTGAAATGTAGAAACTGTCATAAATATAAATAAGAAACACATTCTTCCATTGAACACATCAAATTTTAGAACTTGCACATAGGTTAAGTATGGTATGTCTATTTTCCTTTATAACTCACTCATAACTTTTCTAGTGTTGTAAGCAATTGAGTGATGGACAAATACGTTGTCAATAGGGTTATTTTATGAGAGCAACTCAATTATCCAGAAATTATTTTTCAGATGTGAAAGCAAATAACTGCATGAATTTATTCCAATTTCCCCTCAGTCAAGACCAGACAGATGGCACAACCTAATTATACCTGGACTACTGCACTTTAGACAATTAATCTAAAAGCCATTCTGAAAGCAAGGAGAAACAAAATTCAGCCAAAATATCAATTAAAAATAGAATAAAATAAAAAAATTCAGGGCAGCCAGCTATGATTCAGTAGTTGACTAATCAATCACTTTGTAGCAGTAGAAATTTGGTGCATCCAATTTTAAGTTATTTTTGTAAGTAGAACTGAAGTTCTAAATCACAATCTTCCAGACATCATTACTAATCCAGATGTTGGAACAATGAATATAAACACAAGTAGTGATCATTACTTTTAAGTGGTAGCTTTGCTAATAATTTAAGTAGTAAAGACTACTAAATGAAATAATGTACTCAACACAGAAATGTGGCTGTCTCTCTCACACCATTCTGTATATAAATTAATGAATTTTGATTCCTTTCTCCAGTTGCTTGGAAGAAGGTTCTACAAGAAGGCGGCCTAAAACTATTAACAATAATCCCCATAGTACGCAGTATTTTATAAATTCATAGAACTGACTTGCATAAAGTAACTGATTCCTGTGACTTTGAAATGTTAGAGGCAACTTCTTTACTACATTGCAAGAAATGCCTGGGCAAAGAAATGCCTCTCTTTTTTTTTAATAGACAGATTCAAGGCAAGCATGCAAACTGCATACATAACCAGTGGCAATTCAATATAACAAACAAGAAAATGAATTAATGTACAAGAAATATTTTTGTTACTGGAGCAGGTGTAAGATTTTGAAAAAGGAACAGTCGGGTACATTGAAGAGAGAAGATGTTGATCGGGGGGTGGAAGGGAGCCTGTTAGCATGCATTAACAATACCCCAGCCACTCAGCTGAGAGACAGTAGTGAAATGTATAAGACGCTACATTGCAAAATACAGCTATATGAAAGCTACTTCAACAGAAGTGTACTAATTTGACTTTTAAGCAACCTATGCACATGGTTAGGCAAACCCAAGTAATTAATGCAGTACATGTCAACTATGTAACAGTATCTACATCTGGCAGACATTAACCAACAGCAGAAAATGTTCTTCCAACTTCAAAGGCTGATCTGGTAAGAAGCTACAAGTGTAGGGGAAGACCTAGCAGCTCCTTGCCTTGAGCAATCACACAAAATGGAAACTAAAACAGCAATGTAAGGGGAGCACATTAGCCAAACAGCATCTTAAGCACACCCTGCCACACCTACCTGCAGCTCTTTTACAACCCGTTTGATGAGGTAAGTCCCAAGTTCCACACCTTGCAGTCCCTGCTGAGTTAAACTGATTGAGTAGAAAATTGCTGTTGTAATTTTGTCTGTATCTTCCGCTTCTAAAGGCGGCACTTCTTTCACTATGGCCTGGGAAAATAAGAATAAAAGAAAAAAAGTTAGTAGTAGTTATTATCATCATTACGGGCGAGAGGGCCTTTCTTTTCAACTTTCAAATGTGTTAACACTTTTCCCCACTGTTTTATTCATTACCCTCTGTGAGAAACAACAAAAATCTAATCAAAAGCAGAAAGAAGAGCTGCTTATCCATTAGCAAGTGCAGGAAATAATTGTAATGTGGTTTAAAATTTTCAGAAGTAATCATAACCACTTTGAAGTTTTAATCTCATTTGCTATCTATTCTTATATATTTCTTATCTTTTCTTATTCTTCTTGCACTTGAGCAAAACCCCAAAATTTCAACTTACATAATACAGGAGATATACAGAATATCCCTGTAATTTAAGTGCCAATTCTCTCATCCCTTAAAAAAAAAAAAAAAGAAACAAAACCAAATGCTCCCAAATTATAAGGAATTACAAATGTTAAAAGAAGTACATTGCAATTTGAGCACTTTGTTGTGTACTACATGCATCAGTGACTGTACCTGGATGCTGCTGGAGATATCACTGGTTAGTGCAACATGCAAGACTATCAGTGGTTCTCCTGGGATTGCACAGTGAGAAAAAAAGTAGCATCTTCTATAAGACCCAACTCGACGCTTCATATCAACCCAGTTTCTAACAGGATGCACAGCTTCAGAACTCAATGAGAGAATAAAAAAAGTAAAAATTTTTTTTTTTTCCATTTAAAAACAGAGGTCAGCTGCCAACCCTACAAGCACAGTACTTTTCCTATTGATGTCAGTGACAAAACTCTCCAATCAAAAGAGGAGAATCAGGCTCTAAGTGAAAAACATAAAATTCATCAGCAAACTGTGACAAAGTAGACTGTAAAGGCGTATGGCATACCCACTCTCTCTCACTTTCTTTGGGATATGCTTATGATATATCTGAGATTTCACTTGCACTTTCTGTTCAGTATGGGATATCTGATTGAGATGACTAAGTCACTGAACGAGGCTGAACACACCTCTAAGGAATGAGTTTGCCTAAGCTACAAAGTAGTCTGTTAGCACTCCCACAGCCACACCTTCAACCAATCATTCAAAACATTCTTTTCTCTATTACATATTGAAAGGCTAGCGTGTTTGCCAAAATACCTTGAATATTAAGTAAAATATTACTAATTATTTTTATTTTGAAAATTTAGCTTGTATAAGATCTCTTTTCTTTGCCTCATCAACATTTAAGTAATGTACTTTCAGAGCTCTTCAGAGATTCATTTTTCTTCAAGCTTTTTATATGACAAAAAGCCACACAACATAAGTTTGATTCAGTCATCTTCAACTTCACCACTACAACTTCCAATATTTGACAGAAATTCAGAAATAAATGTGGTAGATTTTAAGGAATGCTCATAAAAACCAAGGTGCTCTCTTTGCACATAGTTTACAAGTAAACCTGGCTGGAACTGGTGAGGTGCACAGAAAGGGGAGCCTCACTACATTAGAAGTAAAACATGGTCTTGAGTGTTGGGCACCCGATGCTGCATCAGACCTAAATATCGATTCTCCACCAACACTGCTGGTATAGACTAAGGGGAGAAGAAGGTGGCAGTGGTGATGGAGGCAGCAGCAGCAGCACCTGTAGGGGGTAAGGGAGTGTGAGAAGGCAGTGCTGCAAGAATCTAGGTTTGTAGGAAAAGTAACAGCAGCGCCTCTGGGAATGTGGGAAGAGTAATTGAGAAGTTTGGGAGAAAAGACAGCAGTCTAGAAGTGCAGTATGTGAGCTAAAGAATCAAATTATCATAGAATCATAGAATCATTAAGGTTGGAAAAGACCTCTAAGATCATCAAGTCCAACCGTCAACCCAACACCACCATGCCTCCTAAGCCATGTCCTGAAGTGCCACGTCTACACATTTTTTTGAACGCCTCCAAGGATGATGACCCTACCACTTCTCTAGGCAGACTGTTCCAATGCTTGACCACTCTTTTGGTAAAGAAATTCTTCCTGATGTCCAATCTAAACCTCCCCTGACGCAACTTGAGGCCATTTCCTCTTGTCCTATCGCTAGTTACTTGAGAGAAGAGACCAACACCCACCTCACTACACCCTCCTTTCCGGTAGTTGTAGAGAGCGAGAAGGTCTCCCCTCAGCCTCCTCTTCTCCAGACTAAACAATCTCAGTTCCCTCAGCCGTTCCTCATAAGACTTGTTCTCCAGACCCTTCACCAGCTTCATTGCCCTTCTCTGGACACGCTCCAGCACCTCAGTGTCCTTCTTGTACTGAGGGGCCCAAAACTGAACACAATATTCAAGGTGTGGCCTCACCAGTGCCCAGTACAGGGGCACGATTGCTTCCCTACTCCTGCTGCTCACACTATTCCTGATACAAGCCAAGATGCTGTTGGCCTTCTTGACCACCTGGGCACTGCTGGCTCATGTTCAGCTGGCTGTCGACCAGCACCCCCAGGTCCTTTTCCGCCGGGCAGCTTTCCAGCCACTCTTCCCCAAGCCTGTAATGTTATGGGATTAACGATCCCCTTTACCATTTACTTAATTCAGTTTTTAAAGTGTGCTCTTTAGTGTGTTAAACACAACTATTCCTTAATTTTACTTTGCCTATGGTTCAGTATTGAAAAGCAGTATCTTGAAAATAGTGGATCTGTGCAGTCACAAACATTTCATCACCTTTTCATCAACTAATGTTAGCAACTTTTAGCACTTACTCACTAATTTTCTGGAGTACTTCACAAGGTGATTGCCAAGTGACCCGTTCCAAGTTCAGGAATCCTGTCGAGAACCACTCTGAAAGCATGTTCCTTAGAACTCCATTCATTTCCTGCTAACAGAAGAAAGATGAACTTATCTGCTAAATAAGCTAGGTAGAACATACGAATGTGAGTAAAGATAACCTTGATTATTTCAAACTACAGCACTGGGAAATTCAAGGAAACTAACGCATCTGAGAATCAGATTAACCACATAATAGTTCAGCTTTCCTCACACAGGACTAAAACAACAAAAATGTTTAAAGACAGTCTCTATAGTAAACTGCAGAGAGGGAAACGGAAGATAATGCAAAACAATGTAGATGAAAAGCAGACAATAAATAGAAGTATTTGAGCAGTCTTGACAATAAGGCTGCAGTTGCACAGATGCTCAGATTTAAATGCCATGAAAAAAAATCATGGAAAATTTGATGAAAATAAGGACTTGAATTTCACTATGATCTTCTACATCCAAATCTCTTCTGAGTATTCAGCAGTTGATGCCTTAGGAAGACTATTAGTACTAGTTTATTAATGTAAGAAAGCAACTCACCAAATCAAAATTTTCCAGTTCCTTACCATATTTTATTAGTCATCTCTACTTTATTAAACATTTTTTCCATTGCTCTTGATGAGAAAGATACAGAATAGCTATTTACTCCTGCACATTCTGCACCATGATTAACACATGGAACTTTCTACTTTCGACAGATCTCCAAGGCACATAACATATCTACTGGAGGTGACTGAAACACATGCAGGCACATTTAAGCATCAGTAAACTACAAAAAAGCTTCAGTTTGGACTTTAGCATGGATTGTACAACTCAGCACAGGAGCTGCACATGCCCACTCAGGATGATAAATTAGAAAATTAGTGTCTTTGAACATGATGCAGATAAAACCATAGGCTTTATAGAATTTTTCTTATCTGTAAGTACGAAAATTTTTGAGCAAGAAAAACAAAAGCAGCAGTATAAGACTAGAGAACTCAAAAATCACAACAGATTTGGAACAGTATGATACAGAATTAAAGCCAACTGTAATATCAAATACTTTCAGAAACATTCATCGTAATAATGAATTTTATATTCCCTACTAATTTCCTGCTTCCTCCTGTCTAAAATTCTTTGAGTTTAGAAAGTATTCTTGAACTCAGCACAGCATGAATATCCCTTAAAGAGATTCTAGAGCTTATTTTTCTTTCTTACATTTGCTTTGTATATAGGACACAGTGTGATACCCACACCAACTTACCAACAGCCTTATCAGAAACATAGGCTTACCTGAAACTAACTTAATAACTATTTATTTAAAAACAAAAACTCTTCACCTTCTATTCAGACCTTTATTAAATAGCCACTCCTGTACGTAAAATAGAAAAAAAATTATGCTCCAATGTACTTCAGCTTTGCTACATTTAAGCAAAACAACAGAAAAAAAAAAATATATCCAGAAAACACTTACTACTTAAAACGTCTTTCCAAAGCTGAGATGTAGTCTCAGGACTTTCACAAAAAAGCAAAAATATTTCCTATTGTAACGTAAGAAAGATGAAAGTTGAAGAGGCACTTGTCAAGAGACACCCATCAAAGAAAGTTCCTGTTGGCCAAAGTAACTGCTACAAGTATTCTAGACTGAAAAAGGGGACAGTTTTATTCTTTAATTCAACATACCAGAAAAACTAAAATTTTCAAACCCTGACTACGTTTGCAGCCAACTGTGATCAAGTATTTCAATCTACACCAATCCACCCAAACTTATAATTAAATTAACTCCTCCCATAAAAACTCCTAGAGTAAAGTTGATGGTAATGACCACAGTCATGGAGTTTGCAAGATAAATTCCTAACAAATCCTGGCTCTTTTCTATACCTGAAGTGCAGAGTCAAATTTTGCTTCAGTTTCCCTTTTTCCTACCTACTCCTTCAACACTTACGAAGTTCTGTTAGTGAAATACATAGGCTGTTGTTTGGCATCTCACAAGAGTCGAGTTTTTCCATGGCTTTGGAACATTTGAAGTTTTTAATCTGATATGCTTCATTTGGGCATACTGACTGACAGACCCACTCTGGTATTGCCAAGCGTTTAAAGGTGTCTTTGGTTTTTTTTACAAATTAGCTTCAAAATATACATACAAGATACCCCTGGTAAGATACTGGAAAAAACACCTATCAGCAAAACTGGATTCCATAGTGTGACACAAATAAGAGAGGACTGTTTTTCTGCTTTTTTATTGCTAATAGTAATTACTGCAGTGGTAATGGTAGTGCTGAAAACTTCCCTGGCTCTTGCGTTTTAGATTGTTTGATGTCTTATTCTTAAAAAAAAAAAAAAATTCTTTCCCTTTTTGTCGCCCTCCCATTTTTGCTCATTTAGACAATGAGTCAAGTGTGCACAAGCATTTTCAAGTTACTTAATCACCTGCATATGTTATTTTACTGTAATCTGTTAAACAAACACAAAACAGAAATGCTTCATCAACCAATATCTAACAGTCCAAGCTGCTTCTGTGTTGATATGCTTTGAGGAAACATAAAATGTTTTATATTTACAACACAGCCACGGGTAATCCTTGTTTTAATAGGCCTTTCAAAATGCAGAGTAAAAACTAAGGACTGTCTAAGAATTTAGACAGTTTGTGCAAAAACAAAATCCCAGTAGGTCATATAATGCATTCTGTAATTTTCCTCCAGCCAAATAGATCAAGAAGACCCATTTAATTTTATTTCCACATTTCCTTGTCAGTGCAGACACAAATACACAGAACTTGTAAAATTCTTGTTGCACATTTGTCTTTATGTGTGTTAGAATTTAAATCAAATCTACAATAATGAAATGACTATACAGGACTTTTGATAGGTAAATACCAAACTCTTTTTTTATAGAAAAACTTTTAACTTTCTTTTATTTCTCTAGTTAAGGGCTTCTTAGATCTTTAAAGCAAACTGTTTCCATGTATAGATTCTCCATACAGCCAGTTTCACCTGAGTGAACAGATACTTCAATCCATTGACGAATCCTCATTAATGAGACCACAGTTCTTTCAAGGCAGTACAACTGGGTGGAATAAATACATCCTTCTGTGGATGTATATAGGTAAGACATCTATCACCACAAATATTTCCCCTCCCCAAAAAGCCATATACAGCCTACACACAAAATATTCTCCCTTAAAGCCTGTTCTACAATTTCCAATTCCTCTACTAAAATTTAAAACCGTGTTCCCTGATTATACGAAGGTCACTGTTCAAATCTGTGAGAAACCTTTAAGAAAAAAATCATTCAAGGAAAAGTCCAACTTCAGGTCCTTGCTGTGTTTAGGAACGGCTGCTATGAGGGAAAAAAATACCCTACACAATTATGGTATTTCTTTTTTTCTAGTAGACCAATACAAGAACAACAAGATTACAGATACACTCCAACTACTGCTTAAGTATGGAAGCAGGTTTATTTATAAACCAATTTGACAAAAATGCTATCTTTTTCATTACCTTCTGCCAGCAACTTGAACCTTCCACTGACTTTTTCTAAACCATACAGAAAGATGAAGAATATTTTAAAAGCAATAGTTGAATGATTTGCTATCTGAAAGAATACTGTTAATTTTTCACCACAGTCCATATTTCAAATGCTGAAACTGAGTAAGCAAGCAAAATATAAAAAAATCTCAAGAGGAAAATGCTGGCATAGAAAAAGAAGTACTGCAGGGGAGAGGGTTCCGAACAGTAAGAGGAAGAACTACACTCAGGAAACAGGTTTTCAGCAAACTTCACTCTGTGCATTGCAAGGGCTCATCAGAAAATCAACTCATTTATAAAGACAGTGGAAAATGTGCGTGTCCTCTGGTGGAAGGAAGGAACAGAACACATGAAAAGAACGTAACAGAGAGAGGGGGAAAAAATTCAAATAGCATCGTGAAAAAGAACTACGTCCAGCTTTACTGTAATTTAACTTTTCAAACCATGTATTATGTGCCAGTACTGTTTTTTTGAAATGGTCATCTTCACATTATCCATGAGGCTTACGATAGTAATAATTGATTCATATATTTAATAGAAAAGAAAACCCACCTCTGGGACAGATTATGAAGAAAAATTTCTCTTCACCGTATGTCCTGTACATATTTCTGGTGGACTCTTTGGGAAAAAAGGCTGTATAGCTTCAAAAATACAGTTTACCACTAAATTTTTGCCATCTGATTATCAAGAAACTTGTGTCAAGAGTATTCATCATCTTTTACACAACCACAGAAAGACATTTACTATGTCATAACAACTTGTCACTGAAGATACCTATAATTTTTCTGTCTCACTCTAGGTGATGATTCTGCCTTCTAATAACTAACTTAAGTATAAACTAAACCTTATTTGCAGCATGTTCCTTCTCTTTGCACAATCCATCATTTTATGTCTTTCCAGTGCATTGTTCAGGGTTTATGTTCAAGATCTATGGAATTCTTCCAGTAAGGTAGTCACCATTCTTCTCAATTTCTCATAAGTCAGCTTTTTCAACCCAATTTGCCTTACATTGGATCCTGACAGCTAGGGCACTATAACTTCTGATTTAACAGATACTGCTAAAATAGTTCAGCGACTTCAGTTCTCAGAATCTTTACAAGTCTAATAACGAGACACATTTTGGAATGCAGTGCAGCTAGGCACACGTCACGCACTACATAAAATCAGAGTAAGTTAGGCATTTGCATTTCTTCCTTTACTTTAAACATCTATTCAACTTGAGGTGATTTATGAAAGACAACTGAGGGCATTATGAAGATGTGTATACCTGGGAGTAACTGAAGACAATACCACACCAGTTTGCAGTGCATCATCCATTTTGTTAATGATTCAGGAACAATGAAACCAATGGAGAGGCAATCACCAGGTAACTTGCATCTTCTTGTTTTAAAATAATACCTTAAGAAATTCAGGCAGACAAGAACTCATCATACGTAACAGTGAACCCTGACGTGTTAACATCCATCCCAAGTTCCAGAGCTTTTCTGTACCTTTTTTCCTCTCTTTCCTGCAATTAGGGAAAACAGCAAAGAACCACTCTGAAATTGTCCACTACAAAATCCCAAAATATATGTTGTATCACGAGAACAGTTCTCTACTCAAGACTCAAAATTCTTTAAAGAGAAAAAAAACTCTAACAACTTCCCCCCCCCCNTTATAGTTTTCTCTGTTCTTGGCATTTAGCCTCAAAACAGGTAACACAGTATCTCACACCTATGGTTTAAGGTATCAAATTAAATACACATGCCCTCACACCACTTCCTTGCAAACCACTTGCACCAGCTAGTAATCAGCTCCACTGCAGAGACTGTCAAGGCTTCCTGTGGGCTGGATGCTCCCTTGGGTGCTCATAGTTATTCTGATGCTTACTTGCAATAGAAGCAAACAGATTTTAAAGGCTGAGCAGGATGCTTATTTCAGAAGCAAGACGTAACACTTTTCCCAGACACACTAGCGAGAACACTGGAATAGCACATAGTTCTAGGTCTTGTTTTCTGTGGAAAACAGATGAGAATGACCTAAATAAAACTCCAAACTGAAAAGAAACAGTATCCAGGGTAAATTCTTACAGCCAATATGGTCACAAACAAAAACCAATGCAAAACAGTTCTAGTTTAATCTTCCCTGGCTTATGTGCTATTTATCACCAACTCTCATTTTTAGAATATACCACATTTGAAAAATAAAACTGATCAACAAGCGCAAAAAAGACTACAAGAACAGATATGCAGAACTAAGCCCAGTCATGAGGAACCCAAACATTTCAAAAAATATTTTGAGAAGAAGACATAACAGACTGCTTATGACAGCCCTTTTATTGAAGCTTTAGTTTTGCAGACAATATTCTTCCTACTTTCAAATGGGTTTAGTATGTTTCTGAACATACTGCATTGTTTGACACACGTACATTCAGTTGTTTTACGCATTTCTATCCTGCTGATTTTGCAAATTCAGTCTGGTTTTACTTAAGATGATCCAACTGGATGTGGAATCTTACCAATGCTGTTGCTACTTCAGTTACGTGATGACCATGGCTAATTGACAGCACTGATATAAACATCCTTTTCTTGTCAAACTTAATTTGTATCTGAATATCGACAAACAACTTACGGTCAACGCATCTGACCAACTTGCTGTCTTTCTTCATTGCCTTCCGGGAAGTACTGTCACCTCCTGCCGCTGTCATCTGCTACACCATTCTTTCCTCCACACCCACATCACCTTGCTGCACCATGTAACCACTGGGGATGTTCCATCTCACCTATTTTCTACACGCTACTGAGCTAAGTCATGACAATTCCTTTCTCTTGTTGATATTCTCCATCATTAGCACAACACAGCTTCTCTGTCACTTCTGGCCCTGTATCGGACTCAGGAGTCACACCACTACGCGTCACTCCTGCAGTGAGCTCCTGACGCAGCTTGGCAACCCCAACATCTGCTGCATTATGTCATGCTGTGTCCGTGTGGCACTTCCTCCACTGCCCTAACAGCAGTCCTTCACAGCCCACAACCCAGCCTCCCACTCTCACTTCACTTTGGAAAGCCCACTGCTTCATACCATGGGCCACTCTCTTCCTGAGCCATGTCAGCAAAGCCATCTCCCACTGGTGCCACGGCCTGTGGGAAGGGGCTTTGCTCGTGTCATGCCATGGAGACCCCAACTGTGAATCAGGTTCACGGGATGCTCTTCAGCCCAACGTGGAAGCTCCACGAGCAGCACCGTGAGAAGGAAACCCCAAACCACATCCCCTCTGGCCTTGCCCTGACACCCTTTCAGAGCCACCCACTCCCAGCCCAGCCCTCACCTTGACATGAGGCCCGTCCACCGCCTTGGTCGCCAGCCCCTCCACCAGGTCGCCCCTCAGCTCCACTAGGAAGCGCAGCCCGCCTTCGAGGCGGCCCAGGTGCTGGAAGAGACCCCGGTACTGGGGGTTGAGGTAGTAGCGGAGCCGGTCCTCGGCCTGCAGCAGGGCCCCCGGCTCCCTCTGCTGCTCCCGGGCCTGCAGCACCTTGGCGCTGAACTCTGCCACCCGGCCGTGGTCCACGCCGAAGTCGCGGGCCAAGCGGGTGAGGAGCTCGGCCCTGGGCGGCCCGGCCTCCAGGGCGCGGTAGTACCGCACGAACTCCGCGCTGCGCAGCTCCGCCGGANTTGCGCGCCTCGCCTTTTGCGACAGCCGGAGAACACCCCCCACCAGGGCCAGGCCGCAGCGCCGCCTTCGGGGCCGCAGCGGGCGGGCTGATTGGCTGCATCACAGACTGCCAGCCCTCCTCGCCAATCAAAAGCGAGAAGAGTGTGGTGGGGTTGGGGTGGTGTCGGCCGCCATCTTGAGCGTGGCGCGCAGACCAGCGGGTCACCGGGTCGCTTAGCGGCGGCCGCGCCCGGAGGCGTTGTCGGCGCTTTCTCATCGCTCAGAGCTTTAATCTCCCCGTGTGCGCTTTCTCCTAGCCTTCGCTGTACAACCCATTGGCCCCTGTATCTTTCTTACCTGTCGCTCCCATTTTTCCCCTACCCACCGCTGTTTTTCTCACAGCCCAGCTGTGCCTGAGGGAGAGGCCTGAGGTGAATGTGTGCTAGGCCAGGAGTCAGGATGAGCCCGTGGCCCTAACAGGGTTCGGATGGCATCAAAGATAGCACTGTTTTAAGCCCGGTGGCATCCAAAAAGGTTTGTCCCCATGGTCTTAGGAGATCAGCAGGTTTGGGCTCCTGGAAGCCTGCCAGCTGTCAGTTTGAGCGGCTGAGCAGTGAGGGTACAGGGGTTACTTCACAGCCCCAGGAACCCAGGCTGCTGGTATCTGTTTACTCTGAAATAAGCACAGGGAACCGCACAAATTTGATTGTGTAATTTGAGGACACAGTCCTGAAAGTAGTGTGCCCTTTGGGACCTGTAGCAAAAAACTCCAGTGATGAGCCCAAAGTCCTTTAAAGTGCGTCAAGACTATTCATGAACAAAGCTAAACATATACATACTGCTCAGGTTTAGTCTTACATAGATGTATTTGCCTCCTTTTGGCATCCTGTGTGCTCTGTCATTACTATTGTTACATGCCCATTAAAACAAGCAAAACACATAGGTCAGATTGGCGTCAGTGAGATTAGAATTGAGCACCGATTCTCCTGACCTTCAGAAGTACAGGGAATTCTTGATTCTCAGCTTTCGAAGTAAGAATTGAGGAGGGAATTAAGCCCTCTCTACCAGTGAAGAGACAAATGTAAAAACAGAGCACTACCTAATTACAAATTTCTAGAACAATATGTTAGAGCTTCCCAAGGAAGGGGGGGCGGGGGGGTGTGGGGGGGAAGCTAGGGGAGCAGTATAGCCCTGGGAACTGAGGGTTATAAGGTAAGCTAAGATACCCTTAAGAGAGCGAAAGCATGGCTCAGAAGCATTACAATATACGAAAAATACTTTTTAAAAACATTTGAATCCCACAGGGAATGAGTTAAGTTTCAGAAATTCCCTTAACAACTTTATAACTTCATTTTCAGCAAAAGTGAAAACCCTCAAAAGTTGGCTGGTTAGTCCTGCTTCACCTCTAAAGGAAACAGGCTGCCAAAGAAAGCTTCTGTCTATGTCAGATTCCCAAGCTAATATTTTCAGAGGCAGAGGGATGGGTGAGTAAGAACTTTCACCAAATAACATGATGATATTTGTATGTGTAGTTTATAGACAGCAATGCTGCAGTTTTAAATGGGTATCCATTAGCCAAGTACAACTTTTTCCATTTGAAAACCAAAATAAAACATTTTTAAGCAATGCTTCATAACAAGAGATGGACAGACTTGGTTTTTTTCAATAAAGGGTAGCTAGAAATTGAACTTTTCCTTCTATATGTTTAATAACGATCTTTAATCTGATGTTTGTCATATATATGATTATGTTGTCCCAAAAATCAGGGTTCTTTCACCTGGTGTGCAATAAGCCAATCTTGCACACAGAGCTGAGATATTTGTTTATTCCATGTTTGCGCAGAAATGGGTGCTAGGTGGTAACTCCACAAAGCTAGCACACCCGGTTAAAATCACAGCAGATATTTATACAGTTAAATGTGTTAGTAATTTTAATATTCACACTCCCCAGTGAGTCATTGGTTAGTTTTTCTCTCGCTTCAACTTAAAGGTACAGCTCTTCTTAAATTTATTACGCATGCACAGAGAGTAAGGGGCTCATTTGAGTAAGGGGCTTTTTCTAGTCAGGAGGTGTGGTTTTCATATTATAATGAGATAGTTCAGCCTCAGGGCACCAGTTTAGGTCATGTGCTGAGGGTACATACACTATACTGGTATGTACCCTCGAAGACACATATCAATTGTTTTGGAGACTTACTGGTATGTACAGATCAGTTGTTTGGGAGGCTTATGTCCTTCCTCCCTCCCTTATTTCAGAGAATTATGTCTTCCCTCCCTTCTTTAAGGCTCCTCTAGGGCTAATTATCTCAGTGCACCTTATCTTGAAAAAAACTATGTCAATGATGTCCTTCAGTAATTAGACATCAATTATATAATAAACTTCTTTACAACCCATGATGCACGTAAGCCTAAAAATTGTGCTACAAGTCTCCATGAGCCTAGTTAGTCTTTGTGGCAGTTTTGGTTAGTGCACATCAGCTTCTAAAATCATTAGGACAAAACAGATGCTTTCAACTCATCAGCCAGAAGACCTAGGTACCCTTATGCACAGACACGTCCACAGGAAGACACAGCAATGTCTCTTTACTGTCTTAAGACACTCCTGTAACTCTGTGTAAATGAATTCCATTAAAGCATTAAGGCATTTACAAAATTATTAGTAGAAAGCCTTATGCACCAGTTCAGCTTCTGTATGATTCAGAGATTCCTGGAAACTTCAAGAAGCCCGGGATTGAGATGTTGGTACAGGGAGAGTGGTGATGGTAGTTGAAGGCTTACAACCTCCCAGGAAACGGTCAGCATTTCTCAGGATCAAGTCCAACATTTCTAGCTTTTAAAAATCCTGCATAGAAATCGCTTCTATTCTTTTCATTTTGACAACCCTCTCAGCAAGCCTTGGTTACAATTCTTACAAAAACATCGTTCTCTTGCATAACCCACAGGCCATAAAAGCTAGCTACTTATATTGTTCATTGACAAAAAAACATTGTGGTGTAAGTTATAAAGCTTTGTAAAGTAAGACATTTCTTTTGAAATTTTCTACTGCTTCTTTTTTTTCCCCTAGGGAAAACTATTATCTGCTTCAGCTGCTGCTTGAAAAATGAAAATACATGTCTTTCTGTCAGGACCTGAGGGCACTAATAGACTTTAATGGCCCTGACCAGCCTCACCTGGTGCCTTTTCTCACACCCTCCTCACCCTGGGGGGTTTCAGTCCTTTCCTGAGCTGTGCTGTAGGAGCGTGGGTCTCCAGTTCAGCCACAGCCATGCCTGTGCGTCTCTGATCCTAAACTGCAGACTTGCTTCCTGGTCTGGTTTTGGATCTGCCTTCCCACTATGGACATGCCTAGCAATTACTGGGCTGTGTCTGACTCTATTTTCTATCATTGGGCCTGATCCTGGCTCATGTTCCTGGCTTGGCCTTAAACTATAGAGTTGCTTGTTGATTTGGTCTCTTGGTTGAACCTGGCTGCTACCTGGGCCTGCTCTGCTCACCTTGCTCAGGTATGGTGGAGCTATGTTATCGTACTCGGTGCCCTGTCCCATAGGGAGCAGCCAGCCCTTGCCACTCCCTGACACTTCCTACACAAATGGGACCACTGATCCAAAGGTAGATAAGCAAGTTGTTTAGGTCCAAGAACTTATTTTCCTTGAAATAACAAAGACCTTACTAAACTTTGGAAACAAATTTATTATATTCTTATAAAGTGGAAATTTTTTTGGCTTTGTTAAAAACTGAATGTTATTATCAGAAAACTGGAGATGGAAAGAGACAGATTACACCTTAGTAATTGTAACTTTCGTCTCCAAGCAAAAAGAGAAGCATATAAAAGATGGAAAGTCAATCTGATTTTTTTTTTTCTCTTTAGTCTGTTCAAGTGTTAAGTAAAAATAAAATACATGTCCTGGATTCTCTGCTCAATAATTCCACTGTGCTGAAGATAGACTGACTTGTGCTAGATGTGAATATAGTCCTGTGGTGTGGGGTTTTGGTTTGGTTTTTTTTTTTTGTAGTTGCACTTATGTGTAGAGTGCCATATAAGTGTATGTAGGACAGGAGTCTTAAATGAGGCACAGACTGTGCTACTCTTAAAAACACTAGCAGAACTTCAATTAACTTCAAAGGAAGCAAGATGGAGCCGTGCATTTCCAATAAAGTCTGCTTGTGCCTGCATAGTGTTCATTCTAGGGATATTTATAAGGAAGCATTACTCCTCACCTATCGTAAAGGTAACATGACTAAGATTTTATTCTTGGGTGTAATAATGGGGTGTATACACACCTTGTATTTTTCTAAGCATAGTTCTCACACTGAAGATTTTTTTAAAATATCTATTCGAAAATATTAAAAAGACCTATTTGTTTAATTGAAAACCAGTCCTTTTCTGGTTGATATTAGGAAAAAGGCTGAGAGGTTAGGTTAACGGTTGGACTCGATGATCTTAAGGGTCTTTTCCAACCTAAATGATTCTATGATTCTATGATAAAAGGTCTCTTCCCCTGTTTTTCTTTCAAGGTTGGTGAATTAGCAGTGCTTACAGTGTCATAGCACAGTGGTAAGCTGTGTTGCAAGCTCTAAATGTGTTTTGTAATAGCTTGGAAAAGACTTTGTAAAATACCTTTAAATGAGAGAGTATCCCATTTTGTAGATTTCATAAATCTCATGAGGTATTGGAAAAAGAAAATCTGCTGTAGTCACTTAGTAAAAAGCAGGACCTTTTCAGCTTTTGCCCTAGCTCTTCGATTATTTAGACCCTCCAGATAGGCCATTCCATATGGCAATGCTGAGACTTGTTTTGTTACAACTCCCAAAGCTGTCTGTTTAAAATTAGATAGCAATGTTCAATTGTCAGAGCTGTAGCTAGTGTTTAGCTTTAATCTTAATTTTAGATAAATATGATACTGTTTTATAGAATTATCTGGCTTTAAGCACATGAGGCTTGTACACAGAGGCTATAGAATAAATTCTATGCTCTCAACTGAACAATTTTGTTAGAGTTCTGTTGTAAGCTTGCTGGGTTCAATGTTTCATTCCTGATTCTTCAGATCTTCAAGTGCTTGTTTAATTTGCCTGCAGTGAGGTTAGGTAATGAAATGAAGTACTGAACAGGATGGGTGTCTGTCTTTGAGATCAGATCATGGTAATATTTGTTTCAAGTGATTAATCTTTCTGTATTGAGTAGTTCTCTGAAATAATGGTTATGAAGCTAAGGATTTTTATTTAGGTGTCTGTAGAATCAGAACTTCTATGATAAAACTCTGGTTTGTATGTCTTTTTTCTACCAACTTTAAGAATATTTATAACTGACAGTGGACTGAGTATTTCTCAGACTCAATTGTTTTATCTTTTTTAAAAAAGGAGAATAAATGTTCTTGAAGATTTTGAGAAATGTCTTTAAGATGTCAGTCTATAGTTAAAATTAATGTGATGCTTTTTTATTTTCAGTCATGTGTCCTAAGTATAATGTTGGAAGTTGCCAATGTTATGAACATTGTCTTGATTTGCTTTATTGTCTGATGCTTGATTTTGCTCTTGCAGTGTTTGATAGTAAATAAAAGTGGAATATAGTATGTGGGTTTATGTGTAAATGTACTTCACCCTTGAAACCACCTTATAATTAGCATGGAGATTGGCAGCATACAGGCTTCAAGCTGCTCTTTTTCCCCCTATTTATGTTGGGCTCGTGAGAAACAGCAACAAAAATCTAACTTCTGGTTTAGTATGAAAAATAAAAGGTGAATGTTAGCCAAAGTTGTTCCCCCCCTGCCCCTTTACAAATAGCCCTTTCTTTTTTTTCTTTATTATGTCTTCTCTTCATTTTGAGAAGTCTTAGTTGGTGATTCAGTTCCTAGATAATACTTCTATTAGTATTTACCTAGTGCATTCAGTTCCTTGATATTAATTCTTGTTAAGGCTCAGGTGGCACATTAGAGGAAAATAAGGCCAAAGATTTAAGCAGATACTTTTAATTATGGCTGGCTCTAATGTAAGGTGGACAGAATCCTACAGGACAGCATATGAAGCTAATCTTTTCCGCATGGAATTTTTATGCTTATAGCACAAATCGTACAGTATAGTAGCAAATTCTTCCTTATAACAGTTATTTCTAAACTAATGTTTGTAATTTTTCTCCTTGATTGCTGAGCCAGATTTTTACACTTGCATGAATTTGGATGTCAAAGCAGTAAGTTCTTAATTAAATTACCTCCTAGCCTGCAGAAATAAGGCTGGATGTAATAGTGAGAAGCTATCTCCCCGTTTTTGTGGTTGCAGTAAAAATTATTAGATTTTTAAACATAACGGAACAGAGCAAGGAGGAAGAGAAACAGAGGTCGTCAGGAAGAGGAAGTTGCATGACTCAAATATGGAGGGAATGTGAGAAGTAATTTGTATTTTATTTATGTGTTTAGTCACAGAAGTTGAATGAGAAATTTAATGAAATATTTGTGTTTCTTCAGGGGACGACACACAACTTTTCGTCTGTCATGACAGGGTTATAGATGTTGGGCTGAACTCTCCTGTGCTCTAACTTAGATTGTGAACAGTATAGAATACTACGTGAACTTTCTAGTTTTCATTACTTTCTCTTTTTTTCTTCTCCATCATAAAAGATCAGATGAATAGCTCAATACAGCCCAATGAGTCTGAGCTCTGCAGTGCTTAGGGGAATAAATGACCTGAAGCACCAACAATACAACTTTTTTATTGAAGTAGAGGCCTGATTTCTTGTAACTGGATTATGTGTAAAGTGCTATGTTGTCCATGAGTGACCTTGGCATTGCCCTGGATGACCAGTATCTCTCTCTCTGTGATTAGAGTGTTTTTTCCAGCCCACTCCAATTCAGCTTCAGGACTTGCTGAGTTAAAGGATTTATCAGATCATATGAGGAGCAGTTCAGGATGCAACATAGTTATTTAGCGTGTAAATGTTGCTTCTTTTACAGTTAGTGTTTAAGTCTACAGGGAGGAGTGTAGGCTGGCTGTTATACTCCTATGCAAATTTATTTAGTCTCTTGTATGCTAAAAACATTCATTAGTTTTAATAAAATAATACAAGGATTGGGAAATTGAGAGATGTGATAATTGCTTTACACAGCATGGAACTTAATATTCAGGAAACAAAGTATTTTAAAATCTTTTGCTTTTATACTAGTGGCAATGAAAATATTTTTTTTATATTATTGTCTTCAACAGACCTGATTTTTAATGTTGCTGGAATTTCCTTGAGGAAATTATTTTTGAAAATTAGCTGTTGGAATAGTTGTGGTGCTTGGACTCAGTTCTCTTGTTGCACACTGACTTGCTCTGTGACACGGAAATATGCACGTGGTCTTATTTCACAAAGTTACCAGCAGTCTAATCACGTGTGTAGTGCTACAGCTGATGCACTGAAATGTTTACAGTGTTTAGGTTGTTTGTGTATAAAACCAAGAATACCAAAATTGCAAGGATGTCAAAACTTATGATACCAACCTATTAATCTGTCACCAACTCTAAAGGCCTCTAAAAGCTCCATTACCATTGAGGTGTCTCCACGTTATTCCCACAGTTATGCATGTATGAATTGCCGGTGAGGAAAAGGTGATGCTTATTTTGGTCATTTCTATTGTTTCTGTGTATTTACTGCATACCGTTTGTTTAGTTTCTTAAAGTTGCTATGGCTGTGGAATTAAAAAAAATAAACCAATGCTTTGTCAGCCAGTTAATCTAGCCTTTTTAAATGATGTTTGCAAAGGAGCTATTACGGGTGAGTGGGAAATACATATAGATTAGCTTCTGTTCTTATGCTGATCTCACTAGATTTATTCCCATAGTTGATGGGAGGAGAGAGGTTCTTCCAGAAAGTAACTAAATATGTTCATGTCTCTCCATTGACTGTAGAGAGATCCTGGTGTCTGTAGTCAATGTTACCCAAGCGAACCAGCTAGCATTTTTTCCCCTTATGCCTTCAGATCACAGGGTAGAGACTTCATATAATATTCATAATTATTATGAACAGGCCACAGTCAGGCCTCATGGACAGTGGAAGAGCTTTCCCTAAGCTCCAGAGGAGGCCATGTCAGGAAGCCAGTGAAAGTTGCTGAACTTGAGCAGCACTGGAGGTACAGACCCATCAGCCAGGGCCCAGCGGGCACTGAAGTAATTGTTACTAAACATCATAAAAAATCTTTCTGGTTTAGTAGATTTGTTTTCCTCGCCGAAAATGGATCTTGTTGTAGTTTATGTACTAATAAAGTGCATGTTGGGGATTAAAAGTGCTTTGGTGTGCTCACTTCCAAGAGTTGAAAATAATTTTGTTATCAGACTTGAGCCAATTTTTCCCCATCACAGAAGCCCACTACAGTAGTTCAGAATGGCAGATGTCAATGGCTTGTCCCTAGTACCCTTTTTACTGCACAGTTGCCAGAACAATGCTTACCTTAAGGTCTGCATGCACTCTCTGCTTTACAGGGAACAATATTTAGGAGCAATCTTGCATTCAGTAACACTGTGATGTGGGGCAAGGAGGTTGTTTTGAAACATATGAGGAAGCCTTCATGTAAATGATGAACACATTCAGTAATGAAGTAATAGTGTACCCATAAGCCTGAGCAAGTATCTTACACCAGCAAACACTTGAATTTCAAATGAAACTGCTCATTGTGTCGCCATTAAAATAATGGTGAAAACCAGACACTTCTGTGTCAAACAGTCCAAGGGCTAAGGCTCAAACGTAATACATAGTCAATGCAGGGAGCTCCTTCAGAATTAAGTTTTGGCTATGATATAGTCCTTATTCCTAGGCCTGAATTTTTTAGCCTCACTGTATGCAGCTGATGCAGTCAATGTATACCCATGAGGCTTGTGAGCAGAAATTGAAATGTAAATGTCTGTGTCCAGTTTTAGAAGGGGGGTGAGGGGGAGGGATATTTTCTGAATTCTATACTAACATGTATGAAAGTGCTGTTACACCATTACTTAGAGATCTAAATGCAGCTGGAGTATAGTTCATAGTTTTCATTTAAACTTTTATTGATTACTGACCCCAAAGATATTACCCACAAACTGGAACATGAAAACCTCTGCTGTGCAGAGGTGTATTTCGTTTAACGTGATAGTGAATATAGTTATACAAGAGGGAGAAGAATCTTAGGGAGACTTGTCTGATGCTGCAGATGGATTTTTGCAAATATTGTACTGGTGGCTGGTGAAATCTCCAAGGGATAGAAAAAAATAAGTCAAGGCCACAACCTCAATTTACAGCATAACAAAATTAGAAATTGAAAGGATTTGGGGGGATGTACCTCTTAGGAAGAAACTGTGATTTTGTGTCTCTTGGTGTGCCGCTGTATCTCTGCCCTTGTAACTGAGTGTAGTACGGAGGATGTACAGTATTTCTGGTCTTCCTTTTTACAATGATTAGAAACTGGGGCTAATGACTTTTCTGAGTTTTACACCGCAGTTACGGTGCAGGATTTTAAATGTAGATGTGCACAGTCACATGCTTATAACTGATCGTAAGGTAATGCTGAGTGTGTACTTAATGAATTCATGATAATACGGTGTGTTCAAAGGACTTGAATGTGTACTAGGTATTTGCATTGACAACCAAGTGATCTTCATTCCTGCATATGTAGTATTTGCATCTACCTGGAATCACCTAGCTTTGATGTGCATGGATCAACGTGCTCATATGTTCTGGTTATGAGTGATGAATAATATAGGAACTAGAGGCTGAACCAATGAAATAATCTTATTTTACGTACTAATTGCTGTGCTATTTGATGTTTTCTTCAAAGCAGAAGCTTTTATCACCAGTTTAAGTTGAATTTGTATGGATTAACAAAGATTAGTATAGGAGTTTTTAAAAAATATGAACTGTAATACTTTGTATAATATTCATTCAGGAGAAGAAAGCACTTAAAGTTGCAGAATAACAATTAATTGTATGGTATTTTTATAATTAATAGAATTGTACTTTTTATCTTGAAAATACGTAATAAGCAAATGTCTACCCTATAGATGAGTTGTAGGAAGAACAGCTGAATCTGTTACCTACGTGATATTCTGGTTGGGATCAGCACATGGAAATTTAAGATCCTTGTGAGGAAGCAGGGTATCTCTGGAATTGCTAAAGATCTTTGGAAGTGGCATTCAAGGTGTGTAATTATTTGTGTGAAACAAAAGAAGAAGGAAGGCTCAGTGTTGTGATTCTTTCATGGATGTTTTGTTACTGCTTATTGGAAGTGTTTGTTACATTCTTCTTCTGTTTTCCTTTCTTTGACTGTGAATTCACCTGCAACTTGAAGTGCAATTTATTCCATGGTTACTGTATTTTCTCATGGATGCTCAGGAAGAGATGGGTAGGAGCAGACAAATTCACTTAATTTTGGCTGGTTGGGTCATCGGTGTCACTGAACAAAGACAATGTAGGTAATAATGTCTTTTTTTTCTAACTGTAGGACTTGCTCTGTATACAAACTTAGAATCATTAAGGTTGGAAAAGACCTCTAAGATCATCAAGTCCAACCATCAACTAACACCACCATGACTCCTAAACTAGCCCCTGGAGTGCCACGTCTACACCTTTTTTGAATGCCTCCAGGGTAGACGACTCCACCACCTCTCTGGGCAGCCTGTTCCAATGCCTAACCACTCTTTCAGTAAAGAAATTCTTCCTAATGTCCAATCTAAACCTCCCCTGACGCAACTTGAAGCCATTTCCTCTCGTCCTATCGCTAGTTTCTTGGGAGAAGAGTCCAGCACCCGCTTCCCTACAACCTCCCTTCAGGTAGTTGTAGAGAGCGATAAGGTCTCCCCTCAGCCTCCTCTTCTCCAGACTAAACAACCCCAGTTCTCTCAGCCGCTCCTCATAAGACTTGTTTTCTAGTCCCTTCACCAGCCTCGTTG
>WAAD01039698.1:75503-92773 GCA_013389945.1 Fregata magnificens
GAAGAGAGAACTGTTTCATATGCTATTAGATTATTTCCTTGCAGTCACAGGTATTTTGATGACAGTGTTTCAAATTTAGTGTGTTTTTAATGTATCAAACATAATTCTCTTTCTGTAGCTTTGTCAGTCACTCTTTTTAAAGTGAACTAAAAGTTTCTTCTTTGCTTTTTAATTATTCCACAGATTAATATATTGTAAATGGACTCATTTCTATGCCTCAAATTAAGCTAGTTCTGTTTCAGCTTTTTCTCAATTACTCCTGTAATTAAGACCCATAAACCCATAGCAGAGAATAAAATAAGAAAGTAAAAAAAAAAAAAAAAATTACTAGGGGTGAAGCATCTATTTGGCTTCCTTAATAATAAACTGGTTAAAACTCTTGCTGAAACAGCCACTACAAGGGAAATGATTAAGGAACTTGACAGCCTATATGTAGTTTTGAAAAGAACATAAAGTTTTCAGACAGTAGTCTCATCAGGGATCCCAGTTGTAAACAGTCTGGAGTGTACCCACTTAATTATGTGAAAACCTGGCATGGTGCTCTGGGGAAGAATTAAAAAATGCTAAACCTGCATCCCACAATGAAGTGGAATATTTAATCAAGTCAAAAGCTTCATTGCACCCTATAGCAAGCCAAGTTAAATCTAGGCTGTTAAATATTTTATTAGTGTTGATGTTCATTCTAACCATATATCAGATCATGGTAACAACAACAGAAGTATTTCTTTCACTTAGAGAGTGTAGGACTATGATATGTAATTTTCCTTGACACTTATCATGGTTACTATGGAAAGTAGCCTCAAGGAGAGCTGTGGTTGAGATATGAAGTAGCCCAGGCTGAAATGTGTTAAGATGGTCTGGATGCCATACAGGAAAGAACAATTCATAAATGTGTACCATTCTTTATTCTTTTTACACTGCTGGGCACCATTAAAAACATTAATATAAAAAAAATGAGGGTATTGTAGTAACTCACTGACACACAGACTATTTTTACTCAAGCCCAAGGACACATCTAAAGAACGAAAAAAAAAGAAAAACATGTTCTTTTCTTCAAAGCAAGCTCATATAGCTGAAAAATATAGGTTTCGTTGTATAATACTTTTGAAGCCAGTCATATTAATTTTTTGTTTTAACCACTTTTAGCACTCTTTCAGTGCTTTGGCAAGCGAACTTGGACAAAAAGTAAGTTTGTGCTGCAGTTTGGGTCAGCACATACCTTTATTAGCTATAAATTATTTGTTAGGTATTCAGTGGTTTACGATGCTTGCACTGGAGGGCCATCATAAAAGCAGTTATACACACAGTATGTCAGAAATACATTTTTCATACTTTTGAGATCTTCTGGACATTGCTTAGGAATTAATGGATGACTGTGTGCCATAAAGTTAAATGATAACTGTCTTCTTCCTAAAATGTTTATTTCAAAATGCACTAAATTCAGGTCGAAATATTTCTAGGCATTAATGATCACTACAAACCCATCATTATCTTTGGCAGCTTACTGCAGATAGGCTTTAAGTGGAAAATTAATAGCTCTTTTGTAAAAATAAAGCTTAGTTTAAGCAGCTTGCAAGAGGCCACACGTAGTCATAGTATACATAGATTTCTAGTGACTTTCACAGTTTTCATGCCATTGACCCCAAGTAAACAGAAATGCTTTAGAAATGCCAGTTAATTGAAAGTACAATTGACCTACAGATAACTGAAAACAATGCAGACCTAAATCCCAGTTTGGCATTTTACTATATTGTCTGATTGCTGTTCCCACATGAGCCCAACATCGGGTTGGGGCCAAGAATTAACACAAGACTTACTCTTCTGTCCACAATCATTTAATCTACTAACACAGAGTTCAGCTTGCCTTCTGAATAAGCAAATCAATAATGGTTTATTATCTTCCTGTCATTTGATGCCTTTTGAAACCACCTTCTTGTTCCAATGTTCAGCAATAACGAAGCCTACAATGTTGCTCCTTCACACATGTTTGTAACCTTTTTGAACATAAAATGACCTCTTGTTTATTATGCTCTACAGAATAAGAGCAAATGCAGAGGGGGGAAAAAAGACTACCTCATCTTGGTAGTTATGAATACCACACTAAATATCCCTCTGACTTTTCTCCTTTCAGGGGTGAATTGTTATTGTAGTTATTGCAGCCCCTGAGGCATGTCCACATGAAAAGTGTAGCTGAGTTTCCTGGCTCCAAAATTGTTGGAATTTGTAATCCAGGTGGTATCTAAATATAGGGCTGGTGTATCTCCCAGTCCTGAAACTTTAAAGTTTAGCCCCTCAATTGTGTAACTATTGGCCCTTCTGTAATTTTATATTTGTTAATAGCATAATTTTAAAATTCTGTTGCACTTCTAACCTTCTTAACGTTGCCTTTGACATTTAATTGATTTCTTCCGGTTTTTTTCTTGTGTACAGTTTAAATGACTGCATAAACCAAAACTATTGTGGAGAATACATGTAGTGACAGCCCCAACACTTGTATTAGTGTAGGCTGACTCCATCAAATATTGCATGAGTTGCTGTAATTGTATTTAAGTGAGATACTTTTCATATTAATTTACTCCTTCATAGTCTGAAAAATTATTTCTCTTTGTAGACAGGTTATATTGTTAAAAAGTGTGTAAAGTGTTTAAGCCAACTAAGTACTTGTGTATGCTTCTGAATGATATTACACAATTGTATTGTGTAATACATATTTGTAAATAAAAGTAATGTATTGCTGGAAGCTTTAAGTTAGATGAACAACTAAAATTTGCCTTTTGCATACTATGCATTTTGTCTCCTGTTGTGTATCTTCATTGAAAAGCAAACACCTTTTCACCCAAATCCTTTACTTAAACACAGTTAATTCTGTGCGTGTGACCTGTTGAAGAATGTGTATAAATTGATGAGAAACAACCTTTTTCTGATTATACAATCAAATATATAGGGTCTTGTAGTAAGCAGGTTGCAATAAGCATAGTTAAGTTGATTTTTAAAAATAGTACATTGTGGTAGAACAGAAATAAACTTAGCAGTTCTGTAAGTAGGTCTGTTTCTGACTACAGGTATATATCTACCCTCATGTAGGTATCCTATGAGTCTATGGTCTGATATCCTTACATTTGTTTATTTTGACCTCTTTTGTTTGTGATTGAATTTGCATTTTTCCCATGGTTTTTGGTTCATGTAGGCATTAGATAACTTGTTAGGTTGATAGAATATACTCTGACATCTCTCAGTGCTGTTCCTCTTAGTCACTGACTGAAGTGCAGTACTGTTTGGCTTCACTAGGAAATAAAAGCATATTTATCGCTATAAGCCTGAGCTTTTTCTGCTACTCATAGGAAGCCAGCACTGGGCTGCAGACAAGCTAGTCTCTCTGCTGATGGATAGCTGTGCTATCAAAGTTTTAATTTAAAGCATACATTCTTCTAGAATGGACGTATAGATGGGGAAGACCACTGAATTGGAGAGCAGAAACTGATGGAAATATGTTATTCTCCTGTTTCTACAGTTTGAAGGTACAAAAGCTTGTACAACATGTGCAGGATGAATAGCTTGAATAATGTAATTCTACTGCTTTATATGTGTGTGTGGAGACAGTGCCTGTCTTGAATATCTTGCAATTGAAATAATGAGACCAATAGCATTTAACTAGAGAGGGAAGAAAGGCTGCATTAAACATATCACCCCAAGACTTTCCCCTTAGATTTAGGGCCATATTTTGACAGAATAGAGAATGCCAGGAATACACAAGGCGGTCTGTAAAAGGCTTGCAGGTGATGGTCAATAATGTGGAGTTATTTTTGTCTAACTCCCATAGACAAACTCATGGAGTTCTTATGCGAGAGCTTTGCTTTTCTTGTGCCTATTTTCCATTCAATCTGCCATGCTTCACTTTGTCTGTTGGTTCCATTCCCACTGGATGTCCACCTCCTAAAAATTACTGTTTTAGCAGAAGACCTAGTGAATCTTTAATTTGATCCTTTTTGTTATTGTTCTAGTTCCATTTTTTCTTAGGCATGTGAATATTTAATGAGGAGCCACAAAATGCTTTAGGATTTTGTGGCTTTCAAAAAGTCTTTCTATTTCAACTAACTGTTGTCCACTTTTAATAGCAAGTCCTTTTCAAAAAAAAAAAAAAAAAAAAAAAAAGCAGGATCACTTGACATGACTAGGATAGAAGACAGTTACACAAGCACTTCTATCCGCAGATGTGAGAGGATAGTAACACTTGGCAGGAAGGGAGTGAGTGAGTGCTCCTAAGGTCAGTAAACTTGTAACTCAGCTCAGTTGCAGCCAGAACAGCAACCCTGATGATGGCTTCACTCTGTTCCCTTGAGACACTGTTGCTTGAGATTTTAGAACACTTTCAAGAAGTATACGAAGCCGTGCAAGATTTCAATGTTGTGTTCAATTAGTCCCAAGGACTTGTACAGAAAAGATCACATTAAAGAACTTTTAAATAAACGATATATTAATTTAGGGACTGAGGAGATCTTGCCAACTTATCTGGGAGCATCACTATGTTAGTCTTAAGACCTTTTAATGTGATTGTCATGATGCCTGATTATTGATGTTCTTCACGTTACAAATGTTTTCTTTCATCTCCTTCAGTAAACTATCACAGGTGTACCCCCTGACTGTCTTAAGAGTGTGCTGCTGTGGATATACTATTAGTGTGTTAAGAGAATAGATATTAAAATGCAGTCAAACAATGAGAATGAAGTCTTGTGAAGAGAGGATTTTTAATGAAATGGCAGTTCCTTGATTATTGGAATTGGAATCTCTAGCACATGAGCAGTTCTGCATGCTGAGATGTGAGAAGATAAACTCTTTGTTTCAAACTATATAATCCATGCATGTAGGAAATTTGGGGTTGGTTTGCTTGTATACATTGCAACTGCTTTCTTAATTAGAAACAAACAAATAGCTAAGCCAGAAGATGCTTACCTTAAAGTCATGAAAAGCTGTATTCCTACAAACATCTATGTGGGCGTGGACATTATTACCCCAGATAAGTCCTTGAAGGATAAGGCCCTGTAATCCTTTGGAAGAGTTTTTCTCTGCCCATGCAAACAATTGACACTTAATAATTTCAATGCTGTAGGTCATTGTGATTCTTGTGTGTTCATTTATGCAGAGAAAATAAGTTCCTGATAAGCAGGTTTGTATCTTTTATGAGCAAACACGCTGTTGGCTGAATTGGGAGTTTCCTGCAAAAGTGTCATTTTGATCTATGAATCTTCACTATAATGAGAGCAGAGAATAAAGCTACCACAAGAAAGAAACTAATGAAAACAAAATCCAGCTGTAATAAGAGACCAGTAAGAAGAACAGTCTTTAGATAACTCTGGCTTTGAAAAGCTGACAGTTTAATTAAAATCCTTATTGGGAACACTAGGTAATATAGCTTTGCATTTAATAGGAATATTTTGCAAAACAAGTGTGTGACTATATTTCAAAATAAAAATTAATTGGTTACTGGCTAGAAAAATGACTGAGATTAGTAGGCATGTGTGCCATCATCCTGCACTGTTTGGTGTCTTGCCATGTTACAGGTGCAGTGAGATGGTGGTCTGATTTTGCATGACCGGTCTTGCATTATCATTGCTATTTCAATGTTTCTTAAGATTTTTGGATGCTACTGAAACAAGGCTGAAGCAATGTATGCTTCTAGTTACGTCTAGAGCCTTATGTCACGAAAGGAAGAAAAAAAATAAGGAAAAAGAGGTAATTAGGGTTTTTACTCCTATTGACACAAATTAAAGATGTGCATATTGTCTTGAATGCTTTTAATTAAAATGGGCTGAGTTTCAGGGAGGATTCATTTGGAAAGTCAAATGAAAACCATTTTGAATAAGAATATTGATGGTTTCCCTTCAAACCTCATAGACACTTGTTTCTAAGCTTATCTTTGCAAAGTTCATGCAAAGCCTAGTGTATGTCTTGCTTATCTCTTGCATATTGTAGTGCTTCAGAATACGGCATGACAATCATTTATTTTACACCACTATGAGTGGGTAAGAATTAATCCAGCTTTACAGCTAGGCTGAAAGAACAGAGGCGAAGCGATTTGCTCAGGGTCATCCAGAAGATTATTGGCAGAGCCAGGATTAAAACTTACTTTTTAAATCCTAAAAGATGAGAATTTGTAACAGGGCCTGAAAGGAGGGAGGGGGGGAGTCTCTTACGAATTCTAGCAAATTGAAATGCTTTCTTGTAAGCTTGCTTCTGTCCACAGTAAACCACGTAAGCATACAAGAAAGGTAATTTTTCTTCTCTTTTGGCTTTCCTCTTTAATTCATGGTACTTAAGATTAACTGTGGGGGCCAAATTCTTCAAAGCTTCCTTTCTTATACCCCTGGTAGGTAGGTCCACTTGGAATTCATGTTTGCATAAATGGGGAATGCAAAAACTTGAGTCTGACTCAAAAGACATTTATGTATGCTTTATTTTTAACCTTCATATAAATTGCTACTATAAGAAGATTAGAGTCAATGTGGAAATTTGAGGCTTTTAAGAAATGTCTGTCTATACGTCTGTTTCGATAATTTTAGTTGGCGCTCTGTCAGATATAATTTGATCCTGCTATTGAACTGCTTCTAGACAAAAATCTGACTAGCCCTAAAAAAGTCCAAAACCCTGAAAAGGATACATATCACTAGTAAGATGATTGTTGTTGTTGTGCTGCAGGGGTTAAATGCCAATGATTCTTTGGATGGTTGCTACAGTGTGTTGGTTTCTATTTATACTGTAGAGCATGTTAAAGGATCAGGAAGCTAAATGAGGGGAGAGTCTTAATTAGTACTTGTTGCCCCTGTTTTACCCCTGTTTTTCTGTGCAGGCACAAAACAATCTTATTGGCTGGTTCAGAGTTCAAGTAGAACTCCTTCTGATAAAAAAAAGAAACATAAAAGCTAAAAGAGTGTTGAGATGATTGTTATGCAGTTGAGCATGCCAAATGTCACACAGTCTATAGAATACTTATATCTATGGAAGCATTGGCAAAACAACAGCACTTGGGCTATTTTGTTTGAAAATTTTATTGCACTTATTTCGTGCTAAAAACACATTTAAGGTTCCAACTTTAAAACTTTCTGTAATAATACTTCTTGAGCAAACCTTTAGAACAGATTTCTTGATATGTCCATTTAAAAGCTTTTAAGAACAGACTCCGTTTCAACCTTCAGTGTTTATTCTAGTTAACTGCTTCATAACACATTTTGCCTTTTCTTGCAAAAAGAGCCCTGCAGCACAGATCTTTCATCATGATTCTGAAAGTAAAGTTCCAGTTTTGGTATGTTATGTTACTAAGGGAATTCCTTGGTTGTTTTCCTGCTGTGCCATGCCACAGAATTTCCCTTCTTAGGTAAACCAGAGGCAACATAAATAGTTCTAAATATCACCCAGAAATCAAATGACCAGTTGATAACTCTTGTTGTTCAGAAACACTATCACTGTGAACTTTTTGACAATATGCGGCTGTTTCTAGTAGTAGCCCTCTCATGAAGTAGCTTGAGATTGTTACTGCATGTTGGAGCCAGAGTTCAACCCAGAAATCAAAACATCTATTTATTCATGGAACTTGTAGATCACAGTTGCCTTAAGGTTATGCAATAATTCAGGAACCAATCCTGAAAGAATAAATACTGCTGCGCAAGTAAAGAGCGAGCTGCGTGGAATGTCTGTTTGTCAATTGCTTGAATTTACTGTGATTGAATACTTAAGACTTTTGACAAAGTGAACCGCAGGAGAAACTATTCATCTTTAGACTGATCTTTTGGTTATAATTTTGTGTGTATAAAAAAATCTATTAGTGCACAAATATAATGGGATCAGCAAAGCTTGATGATGCCAATAACTTCCCGGGGATTCCACAACAACAGTCTAATTAAAGGGGAGGTGATTTGAGGATTTGGCATGAAAATACTGGAATGCAGAGTGAGCTGAATTTGTAAGTTTTTGAACAGTGTGTTATTGCAAGTTGCTGGACTTGAGCAAACTGCTCATAACAGCACATCTGGCAATGCATGCCTCTTCAGATGACAGCATGTCTTCTTTCTGGTAACTTATTAAAACGACAACTTGAGGCATAGGCGTGTTGTCTAATTGGGCAGGGATGATGACAGAACAGTGTTTCTGTAATTTTGTGTGGGACATTCTGACTGTGTTCTTCTTAAAGTACTTTGTGAACCACAACAAATTGGGAAGTGTTATACAAATCACCAAGTCTCTCAAAAAATATTTATTGCATTTGTGACATTTAACCATGGGTGATAATGAGTACGTATTTGTTGAACTTTGAAAGTTCAAGCCCCAGTAAAAATCAATCTGGATCACACCTCATTGTGCTGAAGCTAATGCATCCTGCTGAGACTTGCTTGCACTTAACATGGCAGAACTTTGCACCTATAGAGCTTGAATGAACCGTGCTGTAACTTTTCAGCTGCCCATGGTCTGTCGAAATGGTTTCATAGTAGAGGGATTGTTTCCTGAGGTCTGGAAACAAAATCAAATTGAGGAGTCAAAAATAAAGCTTAAATCTCAACAATTCTTTAAATGTATCAGAAGCTGTCCTACTTGGAACAGAAACACTTGTTAGGCTTAGAAAAATTTTGGAGAAAAAGTAAGAAAACAAGTCTACTAAAACATTTATTTGCATTGAGAGCTGCATTTATTGGCCAGTATGCTTATGTAATATTTACTTAATTTATGTACTCATTTATAAGCCGCCTTTTCCCCACCCTTTTAAGAGAAACATAGCCTCTCTGTCCTTGTAAGTCTGTGACATATATTTGCAACTTTTATTGGTTTCTTCCAAAATGCGATGGAGATTTTGACAAAAGAGGGAAGAAGAAAAGGTGGAAAAAATGACTGAAAAGAAAAAAGATTCTTAAATCAGGGACCTGTCAATAGCATCATGCAAACTAAATTTAACAGCTAATTTACTGGTGACAGAAATATAATCCATATAATTTATGCATCTCATATAATCTGTCATTTGTGTTTAAGGAGGAGAGCAAGGCAGCATCTAATAAAATGTAGAAGAAAAATGAGTTTGTAAAGTGAGTGACAGAAATGTTCATTACCTCAATTCTTTCCTGTGGTGTTCCTCCCTTTTTCAGGCAGTTATCTTAAGAGTTTGATCCTTATGAAGTACAGAATTATTACTTTAAAGGACATTGTGCTGGTTTTGGCTGGGGTAGAGTTAATTTTCTTCACAGTAGCTAGTATGGGGCTATGTTTTGGATTTGTGCTGGAAACAGTGTTGATAACACAGGGGTCTTTTCGTTACTGCTGAGCAGTGCTTACACAGAATCAAGGCCTTCTCTGCTTCTCACCCCACCCCACCAGCGACTAGGCTGGGGGTGCACAAGAGGTTGGGAGGGGACACAGCCGGGACAGCTGACCCCAGCTGACCAAAGGGATGTTCCACACCATATGGCATCCATCATGCTCAGCTTATAAAGCTGGGGGAAGAAGAAGGAAGGGAGGGACATTCAGAGCGATGATGTTTGTCTTCCCAAGTCACCATTACACGTGATGGAGCCCGGCTTTCCTGGAGATGGCTGAACACCTGCCTGCTGATGGGAAGCAGGGAATGAATTCCTTGTTTTGCTTTGCTTGTGTGCGCGGCTTTTGCTTGACCTGTTAAACTGTCTTTATCTCAATCCATGAGTTTTCTCACTTTTACCCTTCCAATTCTCTCCCCCATCCCACTGGGGCACGGAGTGAGTGAGCGGCTATGTGGTGCTTACTTGCCAGCTGGGGTTAAACCACGACAGACTTTTTTTTTTTTTTTCCTTTCTTGTAAAAACTTAAAATTGTTCCGTTTCAAAACCAATCAAAGAAGAAATAGAAGATTCTGACTTCATCCCTGTCCAAAGAGAGCAAAGAGAAGAGAGGCCAAGGGCCGTTTCAGAGATGAAAGACATGTGTAAAGTAATTTGAAATCACCATCAATCTTTCCAGATCATGTCCAGACTATGTATTAGATACACACAGGTGAGTAAAGAGGTTATTCCGTTCTGCAGTCACTGCCAGATGAGAGGAAATCCAAATGCTATGAAAGACAGCTGTAAATGTGTGATACTATAAAATAAATTATTTTTAGGATAATATTAGAGTTGCAGCTGGAAATACAAAACAGGAGTGAAGAAACTGTGGGGCACTGGAAAATTACTTGAAGCAAAACCTAAGAGAGATTCTGGACTTAACTTCCTAGTGTATTTTTCTGTTGCTTTTGTAAATGGCGTATGGTGATTAGTGATGCCAAAGTCCTAAAGAAGCCCTGGTACAGAGCAACATCCCATCTGTTGTAGTAGCACGAGCTGTCATAGACTTATCACGCTAATCCCCATCTAGGTCAGAGGTCTTGATAATCAAGACATTGACTTCAGGGCATTGACTGTAGCCAAGAAGTAAGACGGCTGTAAAAGTATCTGCTGTAACTCTTACTCTAACATGTTTCCTGTTGCACTATGATTTGGAGTTTTTGCTCTCTGCAGGATTTTGGAAAAGCGACAGAAGGCAGCATGCAACAGCCTTACAAAGCTGGTTTCTGTAGTTAGAGAAGAATTTTGAGATTGTTAATATCATGGCTGAGGGAAGACATGACTCCTCCAGTTAAGTGCATCTTAATCACAATATAAAATAAGAAGCTTTTCTACACAGTTGCAGGAAAGGAACTTTCTGAAAAATATAAATCTAGTGAAAAATCCTTCTTGCTGTGACAGGCATTAGATCCTGTAAAAATGTTTTCTATTTATTACATGTTGGCATGTGGGAATTCAGAGATACTGTAGTACATTGCAGACAATGTGATATTTATGTGATGTGATAAACGCATTTATCCACAGGCATTTTTCTATTAGATTGAGAGATACTGTTGATCTAAAAATGGAAAAATATTATGTTTGCAGAGTATGGAGCAAACAACCTATTACTTCTGGCTTTTTGGTTTTGTATTGTAATCCTATGATATTACTCTTCTGAAGCAAAAGGCTAGCTCCCTTGCTAATTGTACCTATGGTATTTATCAACAACAAATAATGAAGACAGCATATTGTCTATAAACTATTCTTATAGAGACATGGAAACTCAGAACTTGCTTAGTGGTTTTTAAAACTAATACTTCTAGTTAAGTACTTCTTTAAATTTTAAATGCCTCAAACACTCAAATATTTAAGCTTGAATAAGCACTTCCAACTTTAATCGCTTTTATTTGAAATACAAGGATGAAACTGGAGACACTGTGTTTCAGCAAAATTATGGATGTATGTATTCCTTCATGCAGTTCTCTTTCAGGAGTTACTTTGGGGAAAGAACTTATTGCTCTAGATTTGCACAATACCTGTTTTTCTACCACCATAGTCTGTTTTTGTGTAGGCTCTTTTAATACACATTCCTGTAAAAGCATCACTCTTGAACTGGTTTCATACACATCTCATTGGCCATTAATCTTACATTATTATTAAAGGCTCATTTATTTATCAGCATGGTATTTAGGATCCTCAGTGAGGTTTGGGGCTATTCAGTTACAAAAGCAAGCAATAGCTGCTTCAGAGCTGGGAATCCAAATAGGTAGCTTAAGGAGCAGGGGAAAAAAGTGGCATGTGCTGTGCAATTATCACTACTTGAAACCTTTCCAACAGAACATTTTCTCACAAGAAAACGGTTTTGCCAAAATGGAAACTTTCCACAAGTCCATACCAACTTCAGTAAAATGTAGTTCTGAAAGAGAAGTCAAAATGAGTCATTTCAATAAATGTCAAAACATTTCTGAAAGATAACTTCTAGGGTTTTTTCCAGTGTGTTAATTTTTATACTATGTATTTTAAAATATAATACTGAAATCAAATGTTTCTCTTGACTCCGAATGCCTAACATGTAGCTTTATAGGAAACTCTAAGTGGCAACTTTAGAGGAGAATTGGGATGAAAATTGGTTTCACAATGGAAGTTTTTGGTGGCTTTGACCAGGGCTAAAAAACCAGAATATCTTACACTCTCATACAGGTCCTCAGGTGTTTGTGCTATTTTTGGGTGAAATTCACATCTTGGATGTATGCAAGGGCAAAGGTATTTAAAAAAAACAAAAGGGCAGGCAGGAAGAGATCAAGTGACATATTGCTAACCAGAATAAGGTTGAAAGGATAAAGGAAGGCACGCAGGACAACTAGGGTAAGGCTGGAGTGAAAAGATGCAAAAGGTGGCTGGAACAACCAGTGGTGGGAGATAAGGAACACTTAGCAAATCCATCTGACATCAGTGTCAGAAAGCCATTGCTTTTTCTGTCTTTAGTCTTTTATCTCCATTTTGGAGGCTTTCTCACTTCTAAACCTCAAGTCTGAACATTTTATTATGGTGTTTAATACCATGTACTTAAGTACTTAATATTTTAAAATCACTGAACCCAAAACTAATACTAAACCATATATTTTGATTTTTAAAGTCTCTGCAAAATGTCTTGTTCTTGACCTAATAAAAAGGATGAGCTCATATCTTGCTGTGTCATCAGGTTAAACCTTTAAACATAGATTGCCAGGTTTGTCACAGTCGTTGCCAGCGAACATTTAGTATGTCTGGAGGGAATTAAGTGCATGCAACAAGAAGATATTAAGCATTGTGAAGGAAAGCCAGACTAGGTGAAGTCAGAACTCCCCTGTGCACTTTTTACATGACTGCCAAAGCTTCTCTGCTTGTACTTGCTGTAATCCTTGCTGTTAATGCAGTGCTTACCACACCAGCAAGGGAATAGCTCATACATAGCCAAATATGTTAGGCACCAAAATGGCTGTAATGCTTTCAGGTTTACTTTAAATCTGAGTTTGGTTATAGATCATAGAGAATAAAGTGCATTGATACTGTTTCATCAAGATGACTTCTTCAGATTAGGCTTCCTCAGAGTTGATGAAGCTAAATATGGCATAGAAAATGCTAGTAAAAAATCCTTTTTGTTTCACATCTCTTCTTTGCTGTGAAGCTCTTTGTTTTGCAAATTATTTTGAACATAATAATAAAAGACAGGGAAGATCAGGTGAAAATGCCACCGATCTGCACTGTGAAGTTAGTAGCTACTGTATTAATCACTTGGATTTCCAGTTCTCTAAGTTTCTAATGTGTACTTTGGATTAAAAAAAAAAAAAAAGTATTTCCCTAGTGTTCAGCTGAAATGACATCACACTGAAGTAGAATTGCTTCTGACTGGGAAAGCACACTCTGCTAATGGCAGTGATAGAGAAATATGAACTGGTGTATACAATATTATCACTGATTGTTGATTGAGCTTAAATATGGCTGCACAAAGACAACAATCTCCAGTCAAGACTTTCAGGAGAAAATCACAGCTGAGTGAACCTCTTTAAACAAAATCATCACCAAGGAAAAAAAAAACAAGGATTTTTTTTTCCATTCTTTTTGTTTGCAAATATGCAATATCAAAGTTAACTGAGGATTTGTTTTTGAGTCAAAGGATGGTCATATATCCAGAACTGTCATTCGAGTCTGTTTAAACTATCATGAGCTGTCTATTCTTCAGTTCTTAGGTTTAGTTCCTTATACTTCTCTGAAAAAATTACATCATCAGGGAATGATGAAGTGGTAGTAAATGATGGTTGGTGTGCTAGGATTCAGGTCAGGAACTGCTTCTGATTGGGGCAGGGGGGAAGAATAACATGGAAAGTCCATGTGAGTAAATCATAACATTTACCAGATGAAGCTTAGGTGACGTTGAGTAAGTCATAACATTTTCCAGGTGAAGCTTAGGTGGCATCTCCTGGGAAAAGTGAAATTTTCTTAAGACAGATCTGATTCAGTCAAAATCATGTTTCCACTGCCAGCTTAAGTCCCATTAGGCTTTAAAATTCAAAAGGAGCAGGTACTGGAAATGCAGATACAGTTAAGTTTCTTATGGAGGTTTGGAATTGGAAGGAATAAACTGTCCCTTGATTTAGCATAATTTGCAATGTTGACGAGACCTTTCTCCAAAAGGGCTGGTTACTAAGAGTTTTGGAGAGCAGTTGCCTCAATGATCATAACGTTCAGGAGATTAAAAAACAAATAAAAACAATAATATCCCTGAGAGAGCTAGGAAAGTGAAGCCAAGTGAATTATAAAAGTCTTGCCTCATGATTGCTTAAATTTTGTAGAAAGTGCTATACCTAATACAAAAGCTGGTTTATATTCAATTTCCATAAAGTGTTTTAGTACCAGACCAAGAGAGTTATAATTTCTCCCCCCAGAGGATAGTAATCTCGCAACAAAAGAAGATATAATGGGTAGAAATAGTGGTACTAAGCTAGCAAAAAAAACCCCCTAAATAATCCACTTTTGTCACCTAAGCATAAAAAGAGATGAAACAACTGTTACAGTAATCGTGTACATATGAAAAGTATAGCTACCACTCTTACAGATTTCCTTGCTTTCCAACCAGTGGGAAGTCCAAAAGCCATATTGCATTGGCTATAGTTTGTTTCCTCTGAACAAATATTAAGAACTCTTCAAAAAGACAGTTTTTCCCTTTACTCAAAAGTTGAAAGAGATGCTCTTTGTAATCAATACATAATGACCCACTCTTATTGTTTGCAGTGCATCTCTGTGAATCTTATTGAAGAGATTATATCCTCGCTTTCTTATGATCATCTCTAAAAAACAACAGTAAGTTGTGCTCGTGCGCTTCTGGTTTTTGTAAACATGTCTGAACAGTCTGACTTGCTAGGATGGGTCTTCCAAGCTGAGAATATATGTTTGTTTTCTGTAGAATCTGAACTGTACATCACTACCAACCTGGCAAATGCCTCTAACTGCATCACTCTCTAGGTGAGATTTGGAGACTATGCAATTTCTTAATTTCTGATATGCGTCTTTAGGAAAGTATGCTGTCACAAAAGCTGCCCAGAAATCTTGTAAGTGAACATAAGTATCCCCTGTACTGGTGTGATGTCCATGAACAATTGGCAGAAGTTTATGAAGAAATAAACATGGGGTTTTTTTAGGATGATTATGCTTCTTAGAACGAATGGCATCTGCATTTAATCATCAGAAAGGCAGTCATTCATTAGCTTGTAAAACCCTGCCAGTTTATCACTATTGTTTAATTAAGTTTCTCTTGAGAAACTGTAGCAAAAACCACAAAATGATAGGTAAATTCTCAAGAATTAATATGGTTTAGTGCATTAAAGCTGACTTTTCTGAATTCTGAAACAATGAGAGATAAACATTAAGGCCAAATTATAATGCAAGTTTCTGTTCCTAGTCTAGCTTAATTGGGTAAATGTGTGCAGGTTATTCTTTATTTTGTGCTTTTCATTGTACCATTTGACTGATGATTTGTGACTATGGTGTTATGCTACCCATCAGTAGATTTAAACATTCTTTGCTCATTCTTTATTACACTTTCAGTTAACTGTGCTTTCATTTGATTTTAGTTCATAGTATAGATTTGAGAAAGGTTACTTAACTGACTTCAAACTTGCAGTTTCTGAGTAAGAGACAATTCCTAACAATTCTCAGAGAAGGTAGGAATACTTTTACTTGGTAGGAAAACACATATGCATTGAAGTCAGTGACTTATCTGGAATGGAAACCTCCTGCCATAACTGAGGTAGAGGTAGGCAAACCTTTCTTCCTAACAAAATAGCCAGAAAGAAGAGAGAAACAGTTTTGAACTTCTGCTCAGCTTGATGAGGAATTTATACTTTTTCCTTAATCTGTCTAAAAGTCAGCCTATTCCTGACCTGCTTCTTGAGGACACATAGGAGCAGTTCCTAAGGGCAGACATCCTGCAGCTGCACTGGCTGAATAGGTTGCTGCCTGCAAATCTCCTTCCTCCCTGAAGCAGCCACTGCTCTTAGATTAGTGGTAAAAGGTACTCCTGATCTGGCAATAGGCCATTTTATGGCTCTTGGGTAGCTCTAAGAGCCCAGGGGATTGTAGTTGGGTGCGAGAACCTCAGTGCAATTGCAAATTCTGGGTCTGCAACCTGAAATCCTAGTGTCTGAGTTGAGGAACTCAGATTTACAGTGCAGCACTGTGTATGAAGATTTTAACTTCTGCGATAGCAGGTGCCCAGGCTCTCTTATTTTGGAAAGATTTTTGTGTCTCGGTGCAGAAAGACGGTGATCATTCTTGGTTTTGATTTGTTCTTCTACTTTTCAGAAAGTTAAGGCCCTTTCCCTGTTTTACACCCCAAACATTTCATGTTTAAGATTTCAGTAATAAAGCAGTGTCTTTAAATTTGTCTTGATGTATCAAGGCTGCAAAGAGAATGAGGTAGCAACGATTCCACTTTTTTTATAGCTCCTTTTTTTCTTCACTGTTGCTTTGTAAAGCAAAGCTGCATTTATTACCTTTTAAAGCAATACATTTTATGATTGTTATGTGATAGATGACTTCAGGCAGCACAATACATTTTCCTTTCCTGAGGTTTTCTTATATGTAGTTTGTATGTCTGTACTTAAAGGGAGAGTGGAATTATCTAAGACAGTAAAAAAGGAAGCTAAGGGATGAGTAGGGAATGGTTCTGTCTTGAAATTAAAGTGAGAGAGCAACAAAAGAAATGGTAAGTACATATTAGAATTTACATTCTGGTTTAACAGTAAAGCACCCAAATGAGGAAAATCTAGTCTCAGATTCAGCACTCTAGGTAAACATATGCAAACTGCCATTTAAAAGATTTGGTTGTCTTTTGTTGACAATATAATCTCTTCTTTAATTGACAATCACAGTTACACTTAAAAAACCCATTTGAGTTCACTTACCTCTCTTCAAATTTATCACTGTGATAAAAGCTATCAAAACAATAGCAGAAATAGTTATATTTAGTACTTCATGTCTAAATATTTCTACAGATTTAAATTGCTTTATCTAACTGGAAGTAGCAGTGTTTTCTGGTTTGGGGTTGGTTTTTTTCCCAAACAATCCCCAATGTCCCCATAACAGTAGATTTCTACCACTTTGCTTTGTAAGCAGAATCAAAACATGGTAACACAGAATTCTGTAAGTTTTGTAACAAAGTAAGTGAGATGTCTTGTTCTTCTGATGCTCTCTCTTTTCACATATTTATCATTTCTTGTAAGGGGAATATTCCAATGCACTTTTATTATGCTGTGTGGATTAATGTTTTCTATCTAGGAAAACATAAACAGAAGTATCAAAACCCTAGACCAGACTGATCTTAGGCCTGAAGAATACCAGAATTATTAGAGATATAATTTATAATGCTGTATGGGTTTGTAGATGTCGCTTTTCAGCTCTGCTTGTAACTAGACA
>WAAD01039700.1:6275-44593 GCA_013389945.1 Fregata magnificens
TTAATTTTTTTTTTTTTTTTTTTTTTTATTTTTTTTTTTTTTTTTTTTTTTTAAAACGTGAAAAATTTCCCTGATTTTAGGGTATGGAAGGGGGGGATTGCATGCATTTATTTTCCAAGTCTATTTAGGGGACAAAGTTCAGATTCTAGGGAGTTCAAATCCCTGTATGACTAACATCAGGTAGTATCCCAGAGAGTCAAGTACTCTATATTCTTCTCTTCAGCTTTTCTTATTGACACTTAGCATCTTAGCATTATTGCATTGTGGTTACATCTGACTCTAGTTTTTCATAAAACTGGCAGATGGAGTTTGTTGCTTTGTATAACTCGTGATGAACTACTTGACAGAGAGTATCAGCTTCCATTGTTTTCTTGTACAATTGTCTGTGTGCTTCCTGAAACAACCCCAACTACATCACATGTTGGAACTTTAAGTTCCTTTTATATTTTCTTAGAGATTTATAAATCAAGATTTTTTGAAGGTTGGAGGCACAATTAGAACATATACTTTGATGTCCTCTGTAACAGAGGCCACAGCCCATTTCTTGTAATATCGTTCTTTATCACAGCATCTGTAACTAGTCTTTGCTTAGAATATTTATCATTATTTAGTTTTATTATGGCGTTTTAGAAGAGTAACCATCTTTTAACATAAGTGAAAAAAGCTGACAAATAGAAAAAAAGTAAAGGTTCCAAATAGAATTTCATTTCATTTGTTTGAAAACAGTTATTCTGCAATATTTTTAAACTGTAAAATTTCATTCTGGGTACAAATTCATGTTAGAACATGTATAGTTTGGTCTTGTTTGCCTGTCAACATTTTAACAGGATGGAATTTACTGAAAATGCTTGCTTATCACATTAATTTCTAATGCCATCACAATATTTCTTTTGAAAAGCTTTAACACTTTGGAAAACCACTGACATTAGGTCTGAGTGAAGTAAGATGTTTCTGAGCTCGTATCAAAATAACCTGTAAACTGACAGTGGCTTCATCTGTGATATTTTTTCTAGGGTTTAGGTATCATAACATGTATTTAGTTACTGATAGGATTATTCCTGCCAATGTACAAGTAACATTGTTGAGTCCAGTGAATTCTTAATAAACATTTGTTATCATCTACATACCAAAGGATGCTTCTTTTCTCATACATGCATGCTATTCCATACATTTTCTAAGAAACATCCCTGACAATTTTAAGAGGATAACTTCTGTATTCTAATTCCGAAAAACTTCACTTGTGAATTCCTGTTTGCTGTTCTCCAGTGATTATGTCATGTCAGGGACATATTCTACTTATGAATAAATCAGTGGAAAAAAACCCTCTAGCCTCTCTATTTGAAGAACAACTTTCAGCTTGGTGAGTGCAAGTGTTTTCCAGAGCCAGTCAGTATCTGGCCAATAGCCTAATACTCTTACAATTTTTGTTATAACGATCCTGTTTGCTTTTTTCTTGGACTTAAAACAGTGTTAGTGATCTGTGTGATCCTTAAGGAATTTATCTGCTTCACACCAGTGTGGAGGAGTATTTCATGCTTCTCAAATTCAGCTCAGCCCTCATGACTTGGCTATAAAGTTGTGGTGGGTCGACCTTAGCTGGCAGCTAAGCCCCCACACAGCTGCCCACGCACCTCTCCACCAGCAGGATGGGGAAGGGAATCAGAAGAACAAAAATGAGAAAAATCTTGTGGGTTAAGATAAACACAGTTTAATAGGGAAAGCAAAAGCTGCATATGCAAGCAAAGCAAAATAAAGAATTCATTCACTAGTTGCCATCAGCAGGCAGATGTTTAGCCATTTCCAGGAAAGCAGGGCTTCATCACACGTAACGGCTATTTGGGAAGACAAGGCCATAACTCCAGACATCACCCCCTTCCTCCTTCTTTCCCCAGCTTTTATTGCTGAGCATGACATCACATGGTACAGAATATCCCTTTGGTCAATTTGGGTCAACTGTCCCAGCTGTTTCCCCTCCCAACCTCTTGCCCACCCCCAGCCTACTCACTTGGGGGTTAGAGTGGGAAAAAGGAAGAAAAAAAATATAACCGCAATGGGTTTTCATGGGGGGGGCAGTGTGAGAAGCAGAAAAGCCCTTGATACTGTGCAAGCGTTGCTCAGCAATAGCCAAAACACTGGTGTGTTAACACCGTTTTGGTCACAGATCCAACCCACAGCACCATAAGGGCTTCTGTGAAGAAAATTAATTGCATCACAGCCAGATCCAGGACAAAAGTCAAATTCCGTCTTGTTTTTCTGGACCTGATTATTAAAAACTTTGATCCATATCATTCCATCTCCAGTAGGAAAAGTAGAAGGTAGCGACAACTGACAGCTGAGACAGTTTTCAGGCAGTTACGGCTTTTAACTTCATCAGCCCAAGATGACCCTAGATGTCAGGTCTCACACTTCTCAGGCAAGTGCTGTAGGTACCAGGCAAATGGTGGCCTCCTCACTCTCTTGCAGAGCACCTCAGAGGCAGATCAGCCCCTTCATGTTTTTGGACTTTGTTCTTGTTTTCTCTCTCATTACATCAGGACTGCACATCGGAGATGCACATTGTTATGGCAAGCTGAAACATTTAGAAAACTGACTTGGTTTTATGTGGTTTTTAGACTGTGGATTCACAAATAGACTTGAGTGTTGCAAGACTGACCAGTACAAGGTTTTAGCACAGTTTCTCAGTGATTAGTGTATTTGTCCAAGAGCTGATTTCTGTGTTTTCCCCAGCCTCTGCCTTTCCAGGCTCAGAAGCCTTGCCTTTTCAAGCCATGAACTGTGCTGTGGTTGGTGGAAGGCTTATGTCCCTTCTCTTGAACCAATATGAAATTGCACAGCAAGAGAAATACATTGCATATTGCAGGACATTGCACATCAGGCAAGGCAGACAAAAGAAAGAACCATTAGGCAGTGAAAATTAGCCTGTGTTGAAGTGAACAAACTATTATCAGGGGATATTTCAAACTACAGCAACTAGATTATGTAAAAATTATATTCATGAGCTCTTCTCTTAGCATTTCCAACTTTGCTTCCCCCTCTGTTAAAAAAAAAAAAAGAAGCAAAAGAAAAGGAAAAAACAATGTAACCCCCAAACTTGTTAATACCACTGTAAAATTGAACCATGAGCCAGGAAGCTCTTGAATGAATAAGTCTGATTTGCATCAAAATCAGATGAATTTTGCTGAGAAAAGCAACCTCATATGCTGGAATTAGGAGAGGATATTTTTTCTGTAACTGCATATATTTTTTTAAATAATTAGTCCTGAAATATGTTTTTCTGTTAGAGTTCCTAGAGTTCCACTGATTTCAGTGGATTTTTTCACAGACTTAACAATATTGTCAGACTGATCAGTTACTCTACAGGTCTAAAAGCACTTTCTCATATTGACATTTATGTATTTTATTAATAAGGAGAAAGGCAGAAAAAGGCTGTGAGAGAGAAGCCATCCAGTTCTGGAGCTTCATTAGCAGCAATAAATCCTGTTGCGTGTAAATGATCTGAAAAACTCAGAGCAATTAGCTTTTCCTTTTAACTTGAGAGTTTTAGTGCAGATTGGTAGCTAATCAAGCTGGGAAATTGAAATAGAGTGTGTAAAAAAATTGTTTATGAGTAATATTGTAAACAAGCATTGCAGATAGTTCTGTACCTGCTTTAGTGCTATAATAAAATAAGCAGTGAAATCAGCATTGCATCCATTTAGGTGTAATTGTACAAATTGCTAGCTAATCAGAGCGAGAAAATTGAGCCAGGGCTTGGGAGAACAATGCTGTGTGCTATTAAGTTGGTGTTTAACTATGGATTTAAAACATTTGGAAATGAAGAATTTTTAAAAAATAAACATAGATTTATTTTGTTATAAAAAGTGTGCCTGATTCTGAGTTGGTTTCATTAGTGTAATCCAGAATAAATTCCACTGACATTTGTGAAGTTAATTCAAACACAAACTGATGTAAGTAGTATGAGAATCAGCACCATTTACCTTATTGTTTTCTGCTGTGTTAAGCCATAGGCATTTTATTAAAAATGCAAAACGGGTCAAATGCATAAAATTCCCACAAATAAACAGCTCAGTTTATCAAGCCAGCTGCAGTCAGCAGTTCAACGGATTTTGACATGCCCAACACAGCAGGGACTTAACTGGAGCCATGTAAGCCTGGCTCAAAGGCTTGTGAACTTTTCAAGAAGTTCAAAAAAGCTTGAAAATTCATGAGATAGGGAAGGATTGACTTGATGCTTCTTTCCTTAAATTCTGTTTTATTTAAAGTTTTACATGCTCTAATGCAGTGCATTAATGTGTGAACTATCTAGTCTTGTGGATGGCAACCTGATGTTTTTGATTTTTAAGAGGTATAACACAAAGTAAAGCTCACCCATATCAGTTTGGCAAAAACATTTAAGTACTGCTGTCATTTACCTGTCCCACAGCAGTACTTTTTAAAGTCTCTATTGCTCTACTGAAAACATCTCTGCATGTTATATCTATTATATTCACAGAAATCACATAACAAACATGTAAAAAGGAAAGTAATCATCCTGTAATCATGTATTCATACTGTTGGAAGGAACTTCAGTAAGTCACCTAATCCTTTTAATACCCCAGGCAGCAGAAACTTTCCTTCAGTTATTTCTAACAGATGTTAGTGCAGCTCACATGAAAAAAAAGTGATGAGATGCCACAGTCTCACAAAAAATCTTCACTAATATTACCATGAAACAGTTTTTTCCTAAATGTAAATTTATACTTTTTTGAAACCTAAACCCATTATTATTTATTCTATCCACTGTGGTCATAAATAGAGTACTCCTTTCTTTCCAACAGCAGCCTTTTATATTTTTGAAGGCTATCTCAACCCACCCCAGTCTTCCTCAGGCTAAATAATTCCAATTTTTTCAATGTTTTCTCATAGGTCATGTTTTCCAGACCTCTGATCATTCTCATTGCTCTCCCCTATACTGTCTGGGCCCAGTGTTTCAGCCCTGAGGCTTAACAGTAACCAGTAGAGGGAAAAATTACTACATATATCTTACAGGCAATGCCGCTCTTTATATATCTCATGATAACCTCTGAGGTTTCTTTTGTTGTGGTTTATTTTGGTTGGGTTTTTTTTGGCAACATTTTGACTCATGTTCTGATCATGATCTACTACAACCCCTCATCCTTTATACAGAACTATTACCTAACCAGATGCCTTTGAAACAAATTTATGCAGATGATTAATCACTTGGCACTTGTTTGTGTTGAAATTCATCCAGTCGTTTCTTCAAATTCTCAAAATTATTTAAAATTTTCTTTCAATCCAGTAGCATATAGGCTACCCCTGTTGGCTTAAGCTTTTTGAAATGGTTAATACACCCTCTAAATACTCAACAAGGTCACTGATGAAAATATTGAATGATGCCTCACTAAAGACACGAGCAATTAAGCTTGACAGAGAAACAGACAACTATCTTTAAGCACATAGATTTTGTTAATAATAGGGTAGATACACACATACGTATGCACACACATGAAAATGTAAAAGTCTATGGGGCTGGATGGGATCCACCCAAGGGTACTGAGGGAGCTAGTGGAAGTGCTCACCAAGACACTTTCCATCATTTCTCAGCACTCCTAGCTAACCGGGGAGGTCCCAGCTGACTGGAAGTTAGCAAATGTGATGCCCACTTACAAGAAGGGCTGGAAGGAGGATCCGGGGGACTACAGGCCTGTCAGTCCAACCTCAGTGCCAGGGAAGGTTATGGAGCAGATCATCTTGAGTGCCACCACACGGCACGTATGGGACAACCAGGTGATCAGGCCCAGTCAGCATGGCTTTATGAAAGGCAGGTCCTGCTTGACTAACCTCATCTCCTTCTATGACAAGGTGACACACTTAGTGGATGAGGGCAAGGCTGTGGATGTTGTCTACCTGGACTTTAGTAAAGCCTTTGACACTATCATCTCCCACGGCATTCTCCTGGAGAAGTTGGCAGCTCATGCCTTGGATGGGCGTACTCTTTGCTGGGTAAAAAACTGGCTGGATAACTGGGCCCAAACAGTTGTGGTGAATGGAGTTAAATCCAGTTGGCGGCCAATCACAAGTGCTGTTGCCCAGGGCTCAGTATTGGGGCCAGTTCTGTTTAACATCTTTATCAACGATCTGGATGAGGGGATCGAGTGCACCCTCAGTAAGTTTGCAGATAACACCAAGTTGGGCGGGAGTGTCGATCTGCTCGAGGGTAGGAAGGCTCTGCAGAGAGATCTGGACAGGCTGGATTGATGGGCCAAGGCCAATTGTACGAGGTTTAACAAGGCCAAGTGTTGGGTCCTGCACTTGGATCACCACAATCCCATGCAACGCTACAGGCTTGGGGAAGAGTGGCTGGAAAGCTGCCCGGCGGAAAAGGACCTGGGGGTGCTGGTTGATAGTTGGCTGAACATGAGCCATCAGTGTGCCCAGGTGGCCAAGAAGGCCAAGACCATCCTGGCTTGTATCAGGAATAGTGTGACCAGCAGGAGTAGGGAAGCGATTGTCCCCCTTGTTTGTCCTCGACACTAATGAGGCCACACCTCGAATACTGTGTTCAGTTTTGGGCCCCTCATTACGAGAAAGACATTGAGGTGCTGGGGCACGTCCAGAGAAGGGCAACGAAACTGGGGAAGGGTCTAGAGCACAAGTCTTATGAGGAGTGTCTGAGGGAACTGGGGTTGTTTAGTCTGGAGAAAAGGAGGCTGAGGGGAGACCTTATCACTGTCTACAACTACCTGAAAGGAGGTTGTAGCGAGGTGGGGGTCGGTCTCTTCTCCCAAGTAACAAGCGACAGGACAAGAGGAAATGTCCTCAAGTTGCACCAGGGGAGGTTTAGATTGGATATTAGGAAACACCTCTTCACTGAAAGAGTTGTCAAGCATTGGAACAGGCTGTGCAGGGAAGTGGTTGAGTCACCATCCCTTGGAGGTATTTAGAAGATGTGTAGAAGTGTTGCTTAGGGACATGGTTTAGTGGTGGACTTGGCAATGCTAAGTTAACAGTTGGACTTGATGATCTTAAAGGTCTTTTCTAACCTAAAGGATTCTATGATTCTTTGATTCTATGAAAAAAAACTATATAAATGTGTATGTGTAGTTAATTAATTTCTCTTCAGGTTTTATGTTATGAAAATTTTAATTTTCAATACAAGAATAATGAAGAAAGAACACAAATAAAAGTTGAGTTGTCCACAAGTTTCTTTGCTATCTATTGGAATATTTAATTAAGATTTAATAAGTCTGACCCTAGGTTACTCACTCATCTCTTCATGATGATATCTCTTCATCATCTCCCCTTTCATTTTGTTACTGCCTTAGCCTAAATTACTTCAGCACCCATTTCAATCTAAGAAACTTGTAGGAAGAATTGCAGTTACAAGGATTGTGTAATATTGTGACATCTACAGTGTTGTAATGGCCAAAAAACTGTTAATGAGAAATAGATAACAATTGGTCTTGGAAACATAGATCAGTAGTTGTACAGCCTTGGAGTTAGTCAGAGAGAACAAAGGAGAAAAGGAAGGAAGAGAAGGCAACTGTCAGTAACCAGACACCATCACCAATTCTTTAATTATGTTGTGGGCACCATCAGAAAGCCAGACTATAGAGACATATACCTGATCAGCTTTGCTTTGTAGTAGCCCATCCGTATAATGCCAGTCTATAACTTTTTCACAAGAAGTCACTCTTTAAATCAGAACCGAGCCTGTATAATATTTGCCTTGAATATTCAGTAGCACTGCTAACACCACAGTATACTGGAGCATCTACAGGTTTTTATTGCATTGTTTATTTGCTCTTGCTGTATGTAAGGAATGATAGTTTTATTAAGAAGTCAAAGGTTATATTGCACAACTGAAGAAGAAATTGGTTTGCACAAATACGATAATGACATTTCTCTCTTATAACTGAATGACAAGTTAGAAACAGAATTCGGTCAGTGGATTCCTGTGAATGTCTTAAAACAAGAGAGAAATAAGAAACTGAGTTGCATGCTTAAAGATTGGAGTACATTATTCACTTCTGAAATACTTAGCATTATAAGTCTGTGATATTTTAAAGCAGATGATTATAATTTACAGATCTCCCGTAGGACTTGTTTTTTAGGACATTATTTTCCTGCCTTTAGTAGAGAAATTGTCTTTGTATGGTGACTGAAATAAAGCTCAAATCAAATTAAGCCAGGATCTTTTGAGGGAATATGGGAACAACTGGGAAAGAGTAAGATACAGGGGTAAGGACAGAAATAAGAATCTTTTAAGGTAAAAAAATTAGAAGCAGAATTTCTGTGGAATCAGATACTACAAGCAGAATAATTTTAAGGTGAAGATTACTCCCTTCAAACTATGACAGTTCAAAGTGGTTAAAATCAAAATATTCATACCATGAATAAAAACTATAAAAAATGGGGCTATAAAACAGGAATCTGTTCTACAAGTAGAATGATTCAATGTAGAATCATCACAATGGCAACATACAAAAATATATAAGCAAACAATCTCTGCAGGAGGACATACACTTCTTTCTTTGTAATATACAGAGAAAAAAGGAAACTGATTCAAACATAAGATTTCAAGTCCCACTACATACCTGTACTAATAGATTTTTGGAAATTATTTTGAGCATCAGAAAGCAGCCCTTATTCCTTATTCCTTATTCCACTGTTCTCAGCAGTTTCAGACAGAGCTGTTACTGCAGTATGAAAATAGAGAGTATAATCTATAGCAAATATGGCTAAAAGTGAGCTTGAAAGGCCCTCCTATCCCTTCGCTTCCTGATCCTATATTACCTGACACTCAGAAGAATACCCTATGAGAGACATAAATCGCCAATAGGTTGAGGTAGTCTTAACCAGGTTGGAGGACCAGAGAATGTTCCAAGTAATCAGATAGAAAACTTTTGTGGCATAGTCATATTGGGAACCTACACACCCCCTCCTCCCCCCCGTTTCTGAGCCTCCTTCTCTCCCAAAAACCCATAAAGATCATCTAATTTTTCTTAAAGCAGAAACATATGTAAAAATGTAAATCAGTTAAAGTCACTGAACCTTGTTTTTACACAGGATCAACTTACACAAGCAGAAGCTATTTCTGGCTTTTATATATAATATATAGAATAGGTGTAAGCATGCTGAAACTTTTCATTATTTGAACTTATCTTTGGCCGGTAAGTGTCAACCCCATTTGGTACCGTTAAAAAAGAAAAGATTAAGGTAAAATTTGGAGGCTAAAGCCAGATGAGTAGAACGAACATTTAATTAACATCTCAAAATGAGAAATCATCTGGTTGAAATGAGAGAAATGGTTCTGAATTTTTTTTAATAAGTTCTATGAAAGTCAGAAGAAAGATGACAACTGAAAATGAAAAATAAGCGAACAAGGAAGACCTGAAGCCACCAAGGTGAAGGGCTCCAGAGTGGAGGATCGCTCTGGGGGACCCTTGCTGAAGCTGCAAAACCATGGCAAAATGGTGAAGGCAAAAGCGCAGGGAGAGAGAGGGTACCCCAGCCCCGCCCCTCCCCGAGTGGGAAAGAGTGAGCTCCTGACGAGCGGCAGCTCTGACTCCATGTGGGTGGGGACAAGAGTGACGGCGGCCTAAACCCCCTCACCTACAAGAGCAGCCCCCAGGGAGCGCGAGCGACCAGGAGCGCGGCAAACGGGGCAGGCAAACAGGGCGTGGTGCATCAGAAGGGCGTGGCGCGGCAGTTTTCAGGGCAGTTCCCACAGGCAGGATGTGCAGGGAGGGCACGGTCCCCCTCCTGGCTCTAAAGGCTCTCAAGGGTAACTCTGCTAGTGGTCATCGCCTTCCCAGGAGAGGACCTAGCTATGGTTTCCGCTCACCCGAAAGCCGTCGCCAGAAGGACTGTCGTGAGCCAGAAGGAGCCCCTGCACCAGCATGCAGCTGTCCAGGCCTCCGGCTGCAGGGAGTGCCTGAGCCTGTCACTCCTACCGGAGGGCAGCAGGGACAACTGCTGCCTTCGGTGTGACCAGGTGGACGATCTGCTCAGCCTGGTGGCAGAGCTGAAGGAGGAGGTGGAAAGGTTAAGGAGCATCAGGGAGTGTGAGAGGGAGATAGATTGGTGGAGCAACACCCCACCATCCCTGAGGCCAAGGCAGCAGATGGAGTCTCCACAAGAAGCAGAGGATCCCCTCCCCTCTTGCCACCAAGCAGAAAGAGGGGACCTAAGAGACGGGGGGAAGTGGAAACAGGTCCCTGCTCAGGGCGGCAGGCGAATCCCTGCCTGGCCTCCCTCGCCTTCCCAGCTGCCCTTACACAACCAGTATGGGGCTCTGGAGCTTGAGGGCCAGGCAAATGAAGATGTAGGTGGAGATCCATACAGGGGGTTGGCTAGGGAGAGTCGGTCAGCCCCAAGCATTATGACTGCCTCCGTTAAGAAGAAGAGGAGGGTAATTGTCGTAGGCAATTCCCTGCTGAGGGCAACAGAGGGCCCAATATGCCGACCAGACCCAACCCACAGGGAAGTCTGCTGCCTCCCTGGGGCCCGGGTTAGAGACATTACTAGGAAACTGCCAAGTCTGCTATGGCCGTCTGATTATTACCACCTATTTGTCATGCAGGTTGGCAGTGATGAGGTTGTGGAGATAAGTCCAAAAGCAATCAAAAGGGACTTCAGGGCTCTGGGGCTATTGGTTGAAGGATCAGAAGCGCAGGTAGTGTTTTCCTCAATCCTGTCAGTGGCAGGGAAGAATACTGAAAGGAACAGAAAAACTCACTTGATTAACATGTGGCTCAGAGGCTGGTGCCACTGGTGGAATTTTGGTTTTTTGATCATGGGGAGGTTTACACGGCACTGGGCCTGCTGGCGACAGATGGAGTTCAGTTATCTCAAAGGGGGAAAAGAATTCTAGCTCATGAGTTGGCAGGGCTCATCGAGAGGGCTTTAAACTAGGCTCGAAGGGGGAAGGGGATATAACCAGGCTCACTAGAGAGGAGCCGAGGGGTGGCAGGCCAAGGTCGGGGGTGAAATCGATAGCCCAGCTCAAGTGCATCTATACCAATGCATGCAGCATGGGCAACAAACAGGAGGAGCAGGATAGCTATGACTTAGTAGCCATCACAGAAACATGGTGGGATGACTCTTATGACTGGAGTGCTGCAATGGATGGCTATAAGCTCTTCAGAAGGGATAGGCAAGGAAGGAGAGGCGGTGGGGTGGCTCTGTATGTTAGGGAGTGTTTCGATTGTATAGAGCTCAACAATTGTGATGACAAGGTCGAGTGCTTATGGGTAAGGATGAGGGGGAAGGCCAACAAGGCAGATATCCTGCCGGGAGTCTGTTACAGACCACCCAACTAGGACGAAGAGGCAGATGAAGCATTCTACAAGCGGCTGGCAGAAGTCTCACAATCGCTGGCCCTTGTTGTTGTGGGGGACTTCAACCTGCCGGACGTAACAACACAGCAAAGAGGAAACAGTCTAGGACGTTCCTGGAGTGTGTGGAAGATAACTTCCTGACACAGATGGTAAGTGAGCCTACCAGGGGAGGTGCCTCACTTGACCTGCTGTTTACAAATAGAGAAGGACTGGTGGGAGATGTGGTGGTTGGAGGCCATCTTGGGCTTAGCGAGCATGACATGACAGAGTTCTTGATTCTTGGTGAAGTGAGGAGAGGGGTCAGAAAAACCACTACCATGGACTTCCAGAGGGCAGACTTTGGCCTGTTCAGGACACTGGTTAAGAGAGTCCCTTGGGAGGCAGTCCTGAAGGACAAAGAGGTCCAGGAAGGCTGGGCGCTCTTCAAGAAGGAAGTCTTAAAGGCACAGGAGCAGACTGTACCCCTGTGCTGTAAGACGAACTTGCGGGGAAGACGACTGGCCTGGCTGAACAGGGAGCTTTTGCTGGGACTCAGGCAAAAAAAAAGAGAGTTTACCACTCTTGGAAGAAGGGGCAGGCAACTCAAGAAGAGTACAGGGATCTCATTAGGTCATGCAGAGGGGCAATTAGAAAGGTAAAAGCCCAGCTAGAATTCAATCTGGTCACTGTTGTAAGAGATAACAAAAAATGTTTTTAGAAATACATTAACAGCAAAAAGAGAGCCAGGGAGAATCTCCATCCTTTATTGGATGTGGAGGGGAATGTTGCCACCAAGGATGAGGAAAAGGTTGAGGTACCTTCTTTGCCTCAATCTTTAATAGCCAGACCAGTTATCCCCAGGATATTCAGACCCCGAGCTGGAAGACAGGGACAGAGAGCAAAATAAAACCCCACAGTCCAAGTGGAAACAGTTAACAACCTGCTGTGCCACCTGGATACTCACAAGTCTATGGGGCCGGATGGGATCCACCCGAGAGTACTAAGGGAGGTGGCGGAGGAGCTTGCCAAGCCACTCTCCATCATTTATCAGCAGTCCTGGTCAATGGGGGAGGTCCCAGACAACTGGAGGCTTGCCAATGTAACGCCCATCTACAAGAAGGGCCGGAAGGAGGATCCAGGGAACTACAGACCAGTCAGCCTGACCTCAGTACCGGGGAAGATTATGGAGTGGTTCATCTTGAAGGGCGCTCACCAGGCATGTGAAAGACAACCAGGGGATCAGGCCCAGCCAGCATGGCTCCGTGAAAGGCAGGTCCTGCCTGACCAACCTGATCTCCTTCTATGACCGGGTGACCTGCCTAGTGGATGAGGGCAAGGCTGTGGATGTTGTCTACCTGGACTTTAGTAAGGCCTTTGATACTGTCTCCCACAGCATTCTCCTGGAGAAGCTGGCAGCTCATGGCTTAGACATGTGTACACTTTACTGGGTAAAAAACTGGCTGGATGGCCGAGCCCAGAGAGTGGTGGTGAATGGAGTTAAATCCAGCTGGTGGCTGCTCATGAGTGGTGTTCCCCAGGGCTCAGTATTGGGGCTGATCTTGTTTAACGTCTTTGTCAATGATCTGGATGAGTGGACTGAGTGCACCCTCAGTATGTTTGCAGATGACACCAAGTTGGGCAGGAGTGTCAATCTGCTTGAGGGTAGGAAGGCTCTGCAGAGAGATCTGGACAGGCTGGATTGATGGGCCGAGGTCAATTGTACGAGGTTTAACAAGGCCAAGTGCTGGGTCGTGCACTTTGGTCACAACAACCCCATGCAACGCTACAGGCTTGGGGAAGAGTGGCTGGAAAGCTGCCTGGTGGAAAAGGGCCTGGGGGTGCTGGTTGATAGTTGGCTGAACATGAGCCGTCAGTGTGCCCATGTGGCCAAGAAGGCCAAGACCATCCTGGCTTGCATCAGGAATAGTGTGGCCAGCAGGAGTAGGGAAGTGATCGTGCCCCTGTACTTGGCATTGGTGAGGCCACACCTCGAATACTGTGTTCAGTTTTGGGCCCCTCACTACAAGAAGGACACTGAGGTGCTGCAGCATGTCCAGAGAAGGGCAACGAAGCTGGTGAAGGGTATGGGGAACAAGTCTTCTGAGGAGCGGCTGCGGGAACTGGGGCTGTTTAGTTTGGAGAAGAGGAGGCTGAGGGGAGACCTTATCGCTCTCTACAACTACCTGAAAGGAGGTTGTAGTGAGGTGGTGGTTGGTCTCTTCTCCCAAGTAAGAAGCGATAGGACGAGAGGAAATGGCCTCAAGTTGTGCCAGGGGAGGTTTAGATTGGATATTAGGAAAAATTTCTTTACTGAAAGAGTGGTTAAGCATTGGAACAGGCTGCCCAGAGAGGTGGTGGAGTTGTCATCCCTGGAGGTGTTCAAAAAACCTGTAGATGTGGCACTTCAGGACCCGGTTGAGGAGGCATGGTGTTGTTGGGTTGATGTTTGGACTTGATGATCTTAGAGGTCTTTTTCAACCTTAATGATTCTATGATTCTAACTGCTTGTTGCCCATCAGTAGTAAATGACATTTGGTTTACTAGTCTGTTAGAGATTACGTTCCTTAACAATGACAGTGCAGCCTTCTTGAAGGAGGAGATGATATTGTTTCTTTGCTTCTTCTGCTTATCTATACCCAGGGAAGGAAAGCTCCAGGAGGCTGTAAAGTGTAGTAGATGTCATGAAGGAGATCTAGCCCAAGGTTAGGAGCCTGGAGCTGAAGCAGATACAATACCATTTTGAGGAGCAGGGAGCAGACAGTCAGAGCTCAAAAATCATAGGAAAGATTCCTGAAGGATCAGAAATTATTTTGAAGCATTTGGTGACTTGACATGCTGCCATACCATCTCAAGAAAGCAAACTTAAACAGCAATGGCATTATGAAAACCTGGACGGGTATGGAGCACTAAAGTATGAAACAGCTGTATTTCAAAAAACCTAAAAAACATAGCTTACATATAATGTACTACGATGATGATGAGACCCTCAAATAGAATGTCCAAGTTTTATAATCAAATATTTGAATAGATTGGAGGTCCTGAACTCTGAATTTAGAGATAGATTATTTGTAGGTTCCTTTCTCTCAACTGTCAAATTAATGCAGCATTTAAAACTTGGAGAGTTAGGAAAGGGCACTGTCTATTTACTGTTCTCTCAATTGGATTACAAGGCACTCCGATAGTGTTTCATTGATTAATGGATATTCTTTGAAAAGATATGAAGGGTATACAGCTGCATATTTTAGTGATTCGCCTGTATCTAGCACCACTTGAAAGTAGCATCTAGAACATCAGGAGGAAGTGCTCCAAGAGATCAGAGACTGTATTAAATTTAGGCTGATATACAGAGGAACAAAAATAAATTAAATCTGTATTTTGTGCTAAAAGAAGGAATGATAATGTTTACAAGTCCAAACTATGCTAGACAGTCCACTGCAAGAAGCCATTAGTAAATAGGAGTGTGTGGAAAATTTATTCTTAACTTTTCTACATTTAATATGTTTATCAGTCAAACTGAAGATGATCTGGAGAAATGAATAAGCTAGACCTGCCAGGCAATGAAGATAACCATCTGTGAATGCAGGGCTTCAGAGCCCAGATTTGTTGGCTGTGTGCATAGCCCAACTCAAATATTTCAGGAATCAGCATGGGAACAGTTTTTCTAAAAGGAAAGAAACAACAGATGTAAATGCAAAATTGTTTCTACAGGGACAAGCTACAGCAGAAAAAGCACTTATGGATGTAGAATCATAGAATCATAGAATAGTTCAGGTTGGAAGGGGCCTTTAACGGTCATCTAGTCCAACCCCCCTGCAATGAGCAGGGACATCATCAACTAGATCAGGTTGCTCAGAGGCCAGTCCAACCTGACCTTGAATGTCTCCAGGGATGGGGCATCTACCACCTCTCTGGGCAACCTGTTCCAGTGTTTCACCACCCTCATTGTAAAAAATTTCTTCCTTATATCTAGTCTGAATCTACCCTCTTTTAGTTTAAAACCATTACCCCTTGTCCTATTGCAATAGGCCCTGCTAAAAAGTTTGTCCCCATCTTTCTTAGAAGCCCCCTTTAAGTATTGAAAGGCTGCAACAAGGTCTCCCCAGACCCTTCTCTTCTCCAGGCTAAACAACCCCAACTCTCTCAGACTTTCTTCATAGGAGAGGTGTTCTGTCCTTCTGATCATTTTTGTGGCCCTCCTCTGGACTTGCTGCAACAGGTCCTTGTCTTTCCTGTGCTGAGGGCTCCAGAGCTGGACGCAATACTCCAGGTGGGGTCTCACAGAGCGGAGTAGAGGGGCAGAATCACCTCCCTCAACCTGCTGGCCATGCTTCTTTTGATGCAGCCCAGGATATGGTTGGCTTTCTGGGCTGCGAGCGGACATTGCCGGCTTATGTCCAGCTTTTCATCCACCAGTACCCTGAAGTCTTTCTCAGCAGAGCTGCTCTCAATCCCTTCATCCCCCAGCCGGTACTGATACTGGGAGTTGCCCCGACCCAGGTGCAGGACCTTGCACTTGGCCTTGTTGAACCTCATGAGGTTCATATGGGCCCACTTCTCGAGCTTGTCCAGGTCTCTCTGGATGGCATCCTGTCCCTCAGGCGTGTCAACCACACTGCTCAGCTTGGTGTCATCTGCAAACTTGCTGAGAGTGCACTTGATCCCACTGTCTTTGTCATTGATGAAGATATTAAACAGTACTGGTCCCAGTACGGGCCCCTGAGGGACACCACTTGTCACCAATCTCCATCTGGACATTGAGCCGTTGACCACTACCCTCTGGATATGACCATCCAACCAATTCCTCATCCACTGAACAGTCCACCCATCAAATCCATATCTTTCCAATTTAGAGAGAAGGATGTTGTGGGGGACTGTGTCAAAGTCCTTACAGAAGTCCAGATAGATGACATCTGTAGCTCATGTAAAAGGCTAATGGAGATTTCTAGGTCAGTTTTGTATGTAGACCATTTGGTTTTGTTTGAACACTGCAGAGTAAAAGAGGTGAGTTTTCTGGGACAACTGGGCACTGTGGCATTCAGCATTTAAGATAATCTAGAAAACAAAAGTAAGGATAGAGTCCCATGGTTAGCCCTAAAGGAGAAGAACAAATTAACTAGCAATGCATTGTTGCATAGGTTGGAGAGAAGAACAGATGTCCTTTTGATCAGAAATTAGAAGTGAACCCAATGCATTCCTGGAGAGCAAGATGCTGCACTGGAGACAGGTAGGATTCCTAATGGAGGCACACAAAAAACATGCTTCAGAGAAGGCAAGAGGAAGGAGGATATTTGACATGCAGAAGTGTGGCCTGCTTCTTAACAGGCTTGGATTTTGCTGGATATGCAAAAGATTTTGTGAGTCTAAAAGAGGGGGACACCCAGATGGTAGTGAACTAGAACCAATCTACTCCTTTCTAAAGAGCTTTTATTAGTCTCTTCTGGCTTCCTGTCTCTGCTTCTTTTACAACCAGTAATGGCTAGATCACCCCATGCCAGGTGACTTGCCAGGCAACTTGTGACCTAAGTCCAAGACTCTAGATACTCTCCTGTCTGCCTAAACTCTTAACCGCTTGCTAGCAATCAAGCTCAGCCTCCCTTAACAATGACAAAGTGCAAGAGGAATGGAATATGACCAACAAAGCCAATGAAAAAAAGTCATCTTCTCATTTAGTGCCCATTAGCACTTGGTCTTGCCCCAGCTATTGGAAAGGATAATTGAATTGTTTAATTTGCAGCTGGATTGTTTTAGCAGTTTTTTTCCCCTACTCTCGTTATTGAGTGATACTTAACTCACATAAGAGTAATTTAAACCAAAAGTCTGCCTTTGCTTTGCATGAAATTGAGCCCAGTTGCTTTATAATGAGTAAATAAACAATGTAGTGCTTTAATCATTGTTGTTTTACACCTGAAAACTGCTATGTAAACTACATAAACACCTCTATGCTCTGTTACATATGTCACTTTCATTTTCTACAGTAAGTGTTTAATTAGATTGGCATCTGAGAAGCTAACTGAAATCCATTTACCTTCATCTGGCATGAACTAAACATTGACACTAGATCTCTGTGAATACTAAAAAGACTGCCTGATTAAGATGAGCTGTAACAAAACCAGAAGAAAAGGATTCTGATACAAACCTGATGACAAAGGAAATAGGTTTAATGCCAGTGAAATACATGAGTGGCAGGATTACCTTTGCTGAGCATTATCGTTCTTCCTCTTAAACTTCTAACATCTCTCCTGGACTACCACTCTAAATCAAGATAATTTTTATATACATGAGATTAAACAAAATCAGACTAATTGTTTTCCAAGGTGTGTTATTTAATGGAGAGTGCAGATAAAACAGTGAATAAGATATCCCTGCTAGCACTCATTAGGAGGCAATAATGATGGACTATGTATTGATCAGCAAAGGAAAACATGCAATACACCATTCTTTGATTAATGGGAAGATTGCTTGCAGCATGTTCCTTCTGCACCTGTTGTAGCCTTTACTGGGATCATGTATCCTGTTTAATGATATAACTCATAAAATGAGTACCCCCTACTTCTATATTTAGCATTATAATGTTAACCCACTGGCTTGGCCAGGCAAAATGATGAAATAAGGTGGCTGAGTTCCCGGTATAGCGGATGGAGACAGTTAGATACCTCTAAGAGATGAATTGTCCCTCTTGATATGTGAGCTCCCCAGGGGAGCCAAGATCACTAAGAGCAGGGTGTGATTGAACTTCAGAGAAACTGAACTCCAGAGCCTGAACCCTAGGCTTGAAAACTGCCAGGAGATAACTTCTGTCTATTGGGAAGCCAGCATGACGGAGGTCTTCTCCTGAGGACAAATCCTGAACTAGATGAACCCCTATGTCCTTTGTGTAAAACCAAGAAAAATTAAATATTATGTACAGTAAATCAGTGATGAGGCAATACACAGGATGTAGGTGAGTAGGCAATAGAAGAGTCTGTGTGTAAAAATGCTCTCAAACTTGGGTGTGAAAGCCAGGTTATTGTATTCTGGGAAAGTAGAAATCAGATGAGAGAGAAAGAGAGTCTACAAGTAAGCAAGAAGAAACAATTCAATGGACTGGGCTCCTCTGTTTACTTTGTGCCTGGGTGATCTGATGAGGGAATTTAAATTAACCTGCATAGGGAATTTCTGTTGCCTTCAGGGTTACATAGCTGCAGTACTGTGGGGTTTCTAGTACTTTGTAATTAAGTAAATTTAAATGCCTATTTTTAGAACCCTAAATAGATGTTTTGGATTTTGTCCTAAGCAGCTGCACACTGTTAAGCCATTCCACAGAGTTTTAAATATATGAGGCTGAGAAAATGCTTGGATACAACCAGTGAATACTTGAAATTTAAGTGATATAACTGTCATGCAGTATATGTAGCTCAAAAAACAAGAATAGCAGCTCACTACTCTCTTCTTCAATAGCTACTGACAATTTCAGTCACAAAAGGGTATGTGTAGTATGGACTTTGGTTATGGCACTGAAACATGGCAGAGGAGTCAGGAATGTACCTTGAAGCCAACTAATGGGTACACGGACGACTGTGGTAGCTTCTCTGCCTAATAGGGAGTAACAGAAGAGGCAGAAGGCAGTTGCAGCTGCTTAATAAAGGTGTAGCAGGACCTAGAGGAGAGTGTTGAGTTTTGGACTGAGACTTGATTTTTGCAGGATTTTCTAGAGACATATAAAATTAGTTCGGCTTTATTTCCAAAGCTGACCTAGTCAACACTGAGAATATGCCATCAATATGTGCAAGGGATCCCCTGCTGGTAAACACAGCCTGAGAAGCTGCTCCTTTTCCTAAAGGAGCTTATCTAGCTATAAATTTAATAAAACTGCCTGGCCTTATGTAGTATTTAGTCCCTGATGCTACAGTTAGACTAGTTAATAAAACAGCTGTAGCTAAAGCAGAGGCATATTGCACCTATTAATGTAGAAGCACACAAAGCAGGCTTTAATAGTAGCTTGTTTTGAACCCAAACAGGAACACACTAATATAGCATAACTGTGCAAACATTTTTTTACCCAGTAGGCCAGCAAAAATAGTACTGTCATTGCTAGCAATGGGTCTTATGCTTATTGTGCCTCATGCAAACTGTGTGAAGTTCCAGTCCCAGCATGTTAGGCTTGTTATCAACCTGTTATGAGAAATTGTGAGGTGAACTCAGCTTGGTGCCAGGTGTCTCTTGTTATGATGCGCAGTTTAAGTGTGGGTTAAAAGCAAAGACCTTGAAAATATGAACACTGGTTGAGAACAGCATCCCCAAAGCTATTAAGAACACACCAATGGGCAGTTATTGCTCATTGAAAAAATGCAACCTAGAGAGCTGGGAAAAGAATTCTTTTGTTTTAGGAAAAGCAGCAGCAGATGAGCAAGGAAAGAAACAGATGAGCAGCAGGATAAGGCACCTGCCACAGCCTGGAAAAGTAACATTCCCCCCAGGATCAGACATCATGTAGCCTGGAGTAGAGGCTGAGGGCTGGGAATTGACTAGCCTTATAAAAGATCCCAAATTTGGTGGGTGGGGAGAAGACATCCACTTCAGATCCATCTCACCTTCACTGTGGGGACTAAGATCATCCAGGACTGTAGCTATCAGTGTTAATTAGGTGCCATCAGGTCCTTGGTATTGCATTTTGGCAGCTACTGTTGGCTGTGATTGTTAAGGACTGACCACTTTGAATACATAGTGATGATGATAACGACTGATAAGAGCTAGCCATTAGCAGGAAGGGTGTTATAATGAGTGCTAGTCCAAGAAAGTTTAAAACTGGCCTAATTTATCAGTCTTCTAAAAACTCCCATCTGTTTTTCTTTAATTGATACTTCTGTGTGTGTTCAGCTGTTAAATGGTCCCTGGTACTGTTTTGTTGCATTAATTCCCACTTCTCCAGACAATGCCCATGCACAGTCTAGTGATATCGTGTGTGAAGGATTGTTCTCAGTAGCCAGCTTGGATCTGCCTTCTCTGCATGGGGAGGCCACAGAGATCCCTGTGGGGAGAGGCAAAGCATTTGGCCTTAGGATCAGAAGATACTTCCAGGCTGGAAAAATCATTTCACTGAAAAGAACTTCCCAGTTCAGACATAACCTAAGAGTTCCTCATTTTAACAAAGGGAATTCAATTGCTTGTTCCATGCTTTACGTAGTTATTTATGTACCTGACTAGCACTGGGACTTAAGTTGCTCAAAATTGTTGTTAGTATGCAGTAGTACTGTTAGGTCAAAGAACTAACCTGAAGTGAAAGACCTGCAGAGGTGTGACCATGTCCCTGTAGAAATGTGTGCATGCACCAAGTTTGCTGGGATTAAAGTATGAGCTAAAACTGTTTTCGTGTCCATTGTTTTCTGTAAAGTCTCCTAAATGTCTATTTTTATCCAGAGTGCATGTATAGCCTCTGTGGAGGTATATGAAGACTGGATTGGGGAATTTTAGGAATTTACAACAATTGGAACCTAAATGCTTTTAGGAGATGGAATGGAAAATTAATTCCAAACACCCTATTTCTAGTTCTGCTAGAAAAGTAGTTATAGTCTAGTTTATAAACCAACTTAAAATACTGGTGGTATTTGAAGTCTATTTTATGAGGTATTGCAATTATGGCAAACACTATAGAATTTAAGTTAAAAGTACAAAACTCAAGTTTATGTGTTATAATTGCTGCGTAGCTGGGTATCAGAGTGGTACCTCTTACTTGTCCAGTTAACTTGGATCATTAATTCCTTGGGAGTGAGAAATTCCCCCAGCCATTCTTCTGCAGAGATAACACACTGCACATGAGACAAGGTGATTGACTGAGATCCCTCATCCTTCACAACAAAGTTTTTGAGTAATTATTGCAGAAGGTTTCAAGGTGGTTTCAAGAAGGTTTTCAAGAATATTTCCCCCAGGCAGCTCCTGGTCTGGCTGTACTAATTTCGTCTACTCAGATATGTTGTTTAAAGTCCTAAGTGGAGAATGTGGCCCTTCCAGAGATTCCCTTGGGTGTTTCCTGCTGTAGAACTAACCAAATTGTACATAGATAAGGCACTTATAAATGGTCAATAGGGACTGTCGCAGCACATGCAGAAATACTCATGTAGGCCAGCCTTTTGTACATAGGGAAGACAGTTAAGAGAGGTTTTATGTGTAGTTAAGATAGCCAATAGCTGGAGCGGTCATGTAGGACCACAGGCCAGCTGGAATTTACGAACTGAGCAGAACAGGAATTTGGGAAGACTTATGTGATCCAGCTGAGGACACCATTGCAAGGATGCATGCAACAGAGATTCCTGGTTCCATCTGCAGAGCAACTGACAGTCCTCTTTGAGAGTCTCATTCTCCATGCAAAAGTTGCCCAGTGCCAAGATCACAACAAATATTTTTTTTAACACTCTGTCTGTGTGTGTCTGTGCAACACAGTCCGGATCATCTGAAGGCTGATTTCCACATAAAATCTGCCACACAAATAATTAAATGTTTTCTAGCAAAAAATGAGCCAAGCCTTCCAGCTGCAAAAGAGCAATTATGGCTGGCTGAGTCTATTCAGCATCAAGGTCACTTGGACTATAGCAGTTAGTTGTGTTATTCCACAGGTATAGCCTGGGGAGAGCTGCAAAAGGCTAAAGTGTTCATTGCAGAGAGTTCTTTGGCCCTGTGGGCATTTTCACCTTAGTTGCCAGACAATTAACAATGTGATACAGAGTTAGAGACCAATTATTTTTTTAAAGGGAAAGAGTATTGTATCTGAAGGTTCTATTAGCTCACCTAGGTAACTGTACATTATCTTGTTCTGGCTGAAAACTACCTGTAACTGCCCTGTCTCCACAAGTCGGAGTTATTCCCCAAAGTAAACCTGGGCTCAAAACACTTTTAACCAATTTATTGTCAATAAGTGTTTTGAGGTTTCTATTGTTATTAAAGACAGTAAGTTCACCCAAAACAATTCAGACTTTCTCTGTAAACTACAATACAAAATACTGTTGGTTATTGCTCCACAATACAAGACATCAATCCAGTAAAACAGTGACATATTGTACTATATTGTATAGTTAGGAGTATAGACAGTCCAGGGAATATTCTCATATGCTCCAGTGACACTTTCAATATAGAGGTTTGCTCACATCGGTGGGAAAAGTGTCTTTTGTCTAGTATCTGAGACAGTTGAAATATTTTTCTATATTGTGTCTCTAATTAATGCCATAAAGTATAATGAAGACATGTCAGAAGAAGATACTTCTAGGGAGAATAGGATTGTCCAGTTGTACTTAAAATATTTTTTCATCTCTGATGACAGGTCAACATTATACTTTATGGTTGTAATAAAAAATGCTGGATGTGACGATGCATTTCTAGAATTAATCAGCAAATACAAGAACTTTCCAATTATCCCAGGTATCTGAGGGATTCACAGTGTTCTCTGGCTCTGTCTTCTCAATCACAGTTATGACTCAGCTGATGAGATGAAGGGCCTTGGTAAATCAGGTCTCCATTGAGAAACTCACAGGAAACATGCATAGTTCCATGCGATTTCTTTGCTAACTGTAATGGTTATAATCTTTTTTACAGCAGTCAAAACTTAGGTAGTTTTTATGAAGCAGCTTTATATGTAGATTTACATGCTTAAGTCCTCCCTAATTTCAGTAAGATTACTAAGAGGATCCATCGATGGTAGGGACAGATCTAAAGCTGGTTCTTATTAAGTAGGAGTCCATTGAAAAAACACTTTCCTTTTTATCAGAGGAAATCAAGCACGTTCTTGAAGGGCTCTGCTGGGTGTAGGTGCTCGGTGCTGGCAGTGGGGGCCTGCGGGGCGGCCTCTGTGAGGAGAGGCCGGGGCTGCCCCGGGCCGGACACAGCCGGTTCCAGCCGGCTCCAACCGACCCACCGCAGGGCACGGCTGAGCCCCCCAGCCAAGGTGGGGGTGCCTCGGGGAAAACGTGTGTAAGAAAGGGCAAAATGGTGTGCTGGAGTTGTGTGAGAGAGGAGTGAGAATATGTGAGAGAAACAACTATGAAGACACCAAGGCCAGAGAAGAAGTAGGGGAGGCGGTGCTCCAGGCGCCGGAGGAGAGATTCCCCTGCAGCCCGTGGAGAGATCACGGTGAGCAGATATCCACACTGCAGCCTGTGGAGGACCCCATGCTGGAGCAGGTGGATATCTTCTGAAGGAACTGCAGCCCATGGAGACCCCATGCCAGAGCTGGGGAAAAGTGTGGGAGGGAAGGAAGGGCAGAGCGGATCTGTTATGGACTGACCACAACCCCGGTTCCCCATCCCCCTGCACGGCTCAGGGGTGGGGCGGAGGTGTGAAGTGAGTGAAGGTGAGGCTGAGAAGAAGGAAGGTGGGGTTAAGGTATTTTAGTTTTTGTCTTTGTTTCTCACCATTCCATGAGCATGAGCATCTCTTCCTTCGAATAAGCAACAAAGCCAGAATAATCCTAAAGCTAATGTAGAAGTTTGCTGTAACTAAGTTATTTTATTGTTTATTTTAAATTTGTTAATTTGCATTCTACTAGGAAATGAATATTCTAATTCAAGTTCGTAGCCTTGTCCGTTGTTTGGCATGAGCTGCATTTCTCACAACCATTATAAAATCTCAAGAAGTCAGCTTCTTATGGAGCCGGTAGCCATTTTGCAATAGTTTAAGGGCTTTTTACTCTCTTCTGGTAACTTGCTACTTTTCAATTTTTGGAAGAAGCTTTGATATTCCTGTTTCGATTTGAATTTCATTCTATATCGTCAAAAATGGCCAATAGAAAAGTTACGCCTCTTCTGGAATAAAAACCATGTCTGACTCTTTTCTAAAGAAATCTCCAAGGGGTAGTCTTTGTGCATATTAGATTCTATGTAACATTTTGGTTATTTTTAGTGTGTCAGGACCCCTTATCTCTAAGTTCTGGGCCACTCTTGAAGCCAGTCAGGAGCATGGGTTCAACTGGACCACTCAAGCTTTCTCTCCTGGAGAAACCACAAAAGCTTTCCAGCCCCAAATGCAGACTGCACACTCTGCCTGTGTCCTGATTCCACACAGGAAGAGATTTGAAAGCATCTGCAGAGTGTCACTGAGCAAAGCACTATTCTCTGTGCTACCATGGTATGTGCAGCAAAAATCTATTAAAGCAAGAGGAGTTAAAAACTCAGTTTATGTTGGGGAAAAAGAAAATGTTGCCTAATGACTGTATATGAATAAAGATATATAATAATCAGCATAAATTAAACAGGGCACAGCATAGCAAATAAAACTAGTTTCTTTCTTTATTGTAAACACTAGGATAATACAGAAAGAAAATTCAGTCCTTATGACAGTTTTATATAGGTCTTCATAAAGAGCTCAATGATTAAATATATCTCTGATAAATACAATAGCTAGACTTGGAACTGAGGTAGTAGGTGCACCATTAATTTTCAGTCCTCATACTGTGAGTTTTGTCAGACTTCACCAAAAAAAAAAAATGGTTCAGAGAGAGTCTGTATGCCATTAGGAGAGCTAAAGAAATTATTCCAGTCTGCAACTACGAGATTACATTCTTTTTCTTTAATTAGTACCTTGCAAAAGGTATCACATTCTGAATAAAATTAGAATTGGAGTATAGGTACCAAACTGGGGTGTAAATACTAAGTATTTGACAGATCATTTTAGAGTTAAGGGGTTTAGGGTTGGCAAGAGAAATGGAATGTATTAGGAACTGCTTTCTTTCGTAGCAGAGATGAAATACATCCAGGTTCTTTGTACACTGTGCACAAAAATAATAGTTATATTGTTGTGCAAAAAGTGGAAGCATCAAGGAAATTATGTGAAACAGAAATCCCATAAACTCTCTGCTCTGTTTTTTATTTTCAGTGAGAAATTTGGGATTTTCTAGCATTTCAAGTCTGGTATTCACTTTCCTTGGTTAAACCACTGCAATTTTTTTTTACAAAAATTTAAATTTTAATTTAATTTTAAATTAAGAAAAATATTTTAAAATTATTTTAAAAAATATTATTCCAAGTATTTTTGTAATGATGTCAATAAGCTATAAAGACACATTTCAGGCAATTGTATAGAATTATTTCAACTTTTAAAATGACTATATGTATAATGAAATTTATTAGTAGACGAATTTGTCCAGTCATTTCGTACACCTTGTGCGTCATTCAGGTGCCTAAATGTGGGCATACAATGCTGTTTTAGGTACCTTAGGGCAGCTCAAGTCACTTCCAGCAGCCACTCTAGAAAGGTATGGGTCATTCACAGGTCCTATATTGTATCTGTCAGCCCCATATGGATATTTTGGATACTTAGGGGCTGCCTTATAGCTCTAGGCACCTGTGTTTTACAAATCAATCCTGTCCCATCTGCATGAGTCATTGTTGTCCTGTAGCTTGTATATTTGGCACAATAGAGTTCAGGGCATTTTGGCATTCTCAGTACAGCTGTTGGGGCTGTAACAGTCACACAGTATAGCTGTCTTAGATAAAATGATCTTTACCCATAGTAGTTTTTGAATAACTATTTTCATACTTTCCATTAAACTCCTCAGCATTATGTGATGTACAATAGTAAATCAGTGTAGACATGTTTGCTCTACTTGGTTTATGTGCTTATTCAATAGCAGCAGTAGAAATTATGTAGCTGTGTATATTCCTGAACAGTATTTTGGGATTATATAGCAAAGAACTTAGATAAATGGTGTGATTCCTATTCAGATCTAGAAAATCATAAGAGTACAAGAAATTCAGAAGAAATGATCAGGTCAAACTGACAATTCTGAAGTTTTCCTCCTTTTACCTGACCCAGTTAGTGCAACCTTCCTACAGGTGGCATTAAGCACAGCATAAGCCCATGCAGAATTATTTTGTTGTTTGCTGTGGTAGTATTTAGTGTCTGGATGGTTGGTGGAAATCCAGAGTTCTGTTTGTCTAAACAATTTAATAATGAAAAGTATGTCAGAAGGGGTTTGAAGTGTTTTAATTTAATGGAGATGAGAGAGATGAGCATGACAATTGATCACTCATCAGTGAAAGACCCAATGATGCTGCCCTGAAACATGTGCTAACGTGCTCTCTCATTTCTGATGGAAATGCACAATGTGCCAAACTGAAGAAACGATATCCTGCTGGCTGCAGTTAACCATTCTCCATAAAGAGCGAATGAGGAAAAAATTTTCTGCAGTTATTTTGACATTTTACAGCAATAGATAAGACTTCACCTTGACTGTATCATCCCATGTGAGTTTGTATAATCATGCATCTACCTCTTATTTTTTACAGAGAAGTATAAATTATGTTTTGAAATTGTTACCTATGTACCTGCATAAAAATCACTTTGCTTGGCTCTTCACATGATTTGCATGTGAGTTCAGACATTTCTATTGCACTGTGAATAGAGAAATTTTTCCAAAGTTACTAATAAAGATCTAATAAAGTTGGAAAGCAGTCCAGGTCATGTTATAATTCTCAGACTGCTTAGATATACCAGATGGGATTCCATACACGTTTATGAGATAAAAGTACCTATTTTGGTTCAGTTGCTGATACAGCATCTGGAATCTTCTGTTGTATCCCTATATGATCTCATTGTGACACTTTGGAAACAATGCAGTATATTTAAGGGCTTTGTACAATTATATTGCAATGCAATCATCATTTATATCTTCATTTTAGAGATCATCCTTGTATTACTGACAAGACCAAAACAATCTGTAAAAAATAGAAATTTAATCTGAATATACCTCTTTCTGAAAGGTAATTAGAGATTAATTCAAACCACAAAGTGAGATTCAGGGGCAATTTTTCAGCTAATTAATTCATGCAGAGGCTACATGAAATTTGAGGTTCCAAATTACAGAGATGGAGAATAATTTGGTGTTACAGAATGGGAGACTAAAAAATCTGCCTTGGTTTAGGTTTAGATCTGTGTCCTGGTGTGGAATAACCAGATCTACTTATCTATTTGCTTCTCAACATGTTTGAGGAAGACCACAGAAGAGCACAAGTTTAAAATCCAAGGCAATGAGAAAATTACATGTAAACATACAAATTTTATGACAGCTTTCTGTACAAAACATTGCTTGCATATTGCACAGTACACATTTGCAGTATTACAGTATGATCTATCCAGTATTTTGATGACAAAACTCTTTACTTATGGCGGTAGCTTCTATAAGGGGACGTTCTCTTCATAGAAGTGAGTGCAGTCTATTAACGTAATTCTGCACGCAGGCCATAAAAGAGTGGTGCTCTACATAAAGTGATGCAGAGCAAATCAGGACTTTGTTGAAAGATGTTGGACAGCAAAAATATCAAGCTAAGATTTCAGTGGTACTGTTGCATTAAAAGTAAATGTAGAACTTGGACTGAATGTTCTGAATTTATAGTAGGTCTACATCCATAAAAAGACTTTCAAGGTCTGGTGAATTTACTTTTACAGCAACAGAATTTCTTGATGCCACTGCTGATATAAAACTCTCTTAGAGTAAGAAATCTGGTCAAAGAAGGATCAGAGAATGGCTGCTCTTTGATAAGTCTGTACTCTTATACTAATGCTATGGTTTTACTACTGCTGCAGTATGAGAAAGACTATGAGGCTGTTTTGCACTGCTCTGAAGCCTGTGATGTACATTTGCATGTGTGTGTTATGTCTGTCCAGAAGGGAGATGGATGACTATTAATGCTTCCCGCAGAATTGCTCCGGCATCCCTTACACAAGACCCCTATATATCTGTTCTGGCCAGTACAATTGTTATTTTGAGTTTTATAGATAGATTACTGGTAATCTAAAGGTAGATAAGTATTATTTAAACTGATAAAAGATCAACATTTTATTATTTTGTATTTTTTACTGAAATACTCATGGAAGCCTTTGCACCATGAAATATAAAGGTACAATTTCAGTTGGTTTTTTTTTGTTTTTGAAAAGCATAATTGCACACAGAACCTCTACAGTCTGTTACCGAAGTTTATTAAACAGGGATAAAAGGCGTTGCGTACACTAGGGAGTAGGAACCCAAATGCTGACTTGAGAAGGAACCTGAAAGGAATTAGTAAGAATAGTATGCAATCCCTGGAAAAGATTATAGTAATTCTGCCTCACCAGTAAGCCAGCACAGGTAAGGGAGAACCAGCTAAACTTCAGAGGTGCCAGGTTCTGCCAAGTTCTATAGATAATTATCAACTTCTTGAGCAGTTCCCTGTATCGCCCATTTTGATATCCGGCTGCATTTACATGCTCCATTTCCAAAGGTGATGTTCCACAATAAAATTTAGATATAAAAATGCACTAAACATTGATGCTTCAATTAAAGGTGATCCTATCTTAAAGAAAAACCCTTTTAAAAGTATAAATTCCCCCAAGTGTTTTCACAAGATATATGGTATAGTTTTGGTCCTTTTCCCACATTTCAATAGGTTTTGCTTAGAACTGTATAATAATTCTGGCCAGAAAAAGTTATCCAGTGCATAATATTTAAATGTTTTCACTGTTGCTAGTATCTTCTTTGTTGTGTTAGAAGGAAGGAAAAAAAAAATTAAAAAAAACCTTCCAGATTCATTTGTAGATGCACTGATCCTATTGATTCTATGTCTCTTAATAAACAGGATGTTCATGAAGACAGTCTGTTTATATTAATTTATGATCTGTAGCAGCACTGGAGTTTTTTTGAGTCCTCTCCTCATATTACCTATAAGGTTTATGGGTCTAGAAAGGATCAGAATAGCTTTAAAAGGACCATATGTGGGCTGCAAAGCCTTTCTAGGAGCCCATAGGGGTCTCTGTGGGACAATCCATATGGCTGAGAGTTCTGTGGTGCAGCAGGCATAAAACAGCATCTCTGTCTTTGAAACAGACAGAGCTATTGAGATGAAATGACAGAGATGGAAATACTGCTGGAAAAAACAGTGGGAAATAATGTGGCTAGAGGCAGAATTAACTATAACTGTACACTTTACTGTCTTTGCAAAGGGTCGGTTTTGGTTTTTTCCCCTCTAGTTTCATTTCACTTTGGTTCCTTTTGCAATTTAAAATACTGGAGTACGTAAACACTATTTCATAAATACTTCCTTAATTTCAGGAAGACAAATAATGTATGATTATTCACATGCTTTAGAATACAATGTAAATTCTCAGTAACAAAGCTCCTATTCTAGGCCTTTTCTATGATAGGTAGAATATCAATGAAAATAAGATTAAGTTTTCGCACAGGAAATTTTCTTGAAATTGAATTTAAATAAACTTCTTGTTGTAAAAATAAAGCATCATGTATTTGTCATAATCTTGTTGTCCAGCAGTCTGTTCTACACTCCTGTTCTGTTCTACATCAGTGAGATTTCAATCTGAGTCTGAGTACTTACTCTACAGCATTGCACTAAGACCAGTGGTTTCACCAACAGCTCTTTAGTTGTGATTGCGGTCTATTTTAAATCTCATTTCTCACAGATTTCACAGGGGAATTGGTATGCACACAATGCAAAAGGAACCCAAGCAATATTATGGACAATGAAAGCATAAGCTTCTCCTTCCTGAAATTCTCCACAGAGAAGCCGCAGCAACTGCCTCTGGGTGTTCTTGGTTCTGTTTCACCACTTTGCCATCTGGGGAAACATAAGAGAATCAATACATCAGATTCTGGAGGTTATGCTTTAGAGGTTATTTCTTTTTAACAGATGAATTGTTTTCCTCCTTTTCCTCATAAATATAAACAGGGGAAAAATATTGTAACTAGTGACAACTGAAGTAACTAGATACTGCAGCTTTGCTTAGATACAGATGAAAAGGTTGTAAACCTTGCTTGACAGTGTCCAGTCACAGCATGAAGGACAAATTTTTCATGGACTTTGCATTAGTGTGATGTATGGTTCTCTTTACCCCCTCCCCCCCAATAAATTACCTTCATCCAGGATAAATGTAAATATAAGAACAAGCAGTAACATTACTCGATAATTTAATTCTCCTTCACTGTGTCCTTGAAACTTCTCACAAAGCATTGCAATCTTTTAGAGTGACTTAATGCATAAAGTATCAAAGTACTGAGAGATCCCAATAGTTTCACAAAATTAGACAGGCATTGATTTTAAACTGGTTTTTTTCCTTCTTCTTCTTTATTAACATCTTTCTTTGTATACAAAAGGAAATTTGATGGAATACAGCTGTCTCTGGCCTTTAAAATTATAATGCCAATTGAGATGTTTATTATTAAATAGTTGGCATTATTCCGTGTTGTAAATTTTAGGATTACAGAGTTATTACATTCTGCCAATAAAATTAAGAATGCATGTAATGATTCATTTTCAGTTAAGGATGAACAAAAATGGTTTTACCTGTGAGAATATGCTACCCAAAGGCCTTCATCTGTAGAAATGTCTCAAAAATGTCTGAACATGATTGGGAATTGGTTGTTTTTTGTTTTTTTTGGGTTTTTTTGTTTTTTTGTTTTTTTTTTTCCTGAATGAATGTGTAATGCTGAATACTTCTTACTTGCATCATTTACGTCATACCTTACGGTCTTCATTACAGAGACAAAGCACCTTTGATTTTTAGAGGTCTGAATACAAAGTAGGTCTGCCCCATGTGATATAATATTCATAATATTCATATTAAGTCATATCTTCCTAGAATGTCTAAAGGCCCAAAAGGCAGGAATCCTCAATTTTTGGCTGTGACCACAGAAAAAAGAAAAAAAAAAACCAAAGCATGATGGTCTATTTATCCTTCTCTTAAAGGGAGAAGGTACTGGAACCTTCATCGTTCAGCTGAAGGACTTAACTCACAGGGATGAGTCCCTATTCCTTTTTGCCTTTTCTCCATCTCGCCCTATGCTCCCAGCATATAGGATCACCTGATGGTCTAACTTAATCATAGTAGTTGTAACTACTCCATTTTAACATAGCCTCTGTGCTGCTGACTTCTTCATTCTGTCAAGGTACTTGATCTATTGTCTCAGGTGCATTGACAGGGAGATGTCAGGCCTTGTTTTCTTCAGACAAATGCTAATTGAGTACAAAACCCAGGTATTTTACAGACACCAAGGAAACTGCAAGGCTAACAACAGAAAAACTTCAAACTTTGCTAGTTTTGGAAAAGTGCAGGGCATGATGATCATGTGGTCCAGTTCACAGCCTGGATCTTATTGGATTGAAGTCTATGTACCCGATAGGTGGCATCGCTGTGACTTATGATTTTTATGATTTATAATAGGGCACATGAAGTTATAATATATATGAGAAAAGAAGATGAAAGCTCCAAAACTTGGTGTGTACAGCCACAATACATTTCTGAGAGCACTAATATTGAGACAATTGCTACTAACTAGGAGTAGAGGAAAGGTATCTCTAGCCCTTTTACCTCCCTGTTAAATTTGCACTTGGATATCAAAACATTTCCATTTGCTTTTCTTTTTGTCAATACCACTATTACTGTAATTACCATGAACAATTAAAAAGGTATTTATTTTACCCCAAATTCTGCTTGCAGGAGCAAAGAGCTGCATGAAGGGAATATGCATTCATAATTCACAGTTGGTAATCACCTTTGGGAATACCATTGCACATTAGACTAGGTCTTATCTGATATAAACAGACATGGTTCCACAGATACAATTTGTCCCTTTTAATGCTCTTGTCCATAATTTACATAGGTTTGTATTACCCAGCAATATATGCTGCCTTCTTTTAGGCAATCTGCCTGAGCTGTAACCATCGGCATGTGATATGCAGATGTGAAAAGACATGAAAACAAAAGCCCATTAAGCAATATTTGGGGGAACAGGCCGTTCTGTTTAATGTTGGCTGAAAGCCAAGGATTCTTGGTGATAAACGTAGGAGCTCTGTTTTCTCTTGTAACAACTGACAGTTGTTACTAACAATTCAGCCTTAGGCATAACACTAAGAGGCTTCCAAAGTTTCATCAAATTAATTTTTTTTCAGTTGTATTGATTTTAATGGTCCTAGAACAAAAATTCATTTGATCCAACAAGTTCAATGTCTTCAATAGGCAAAAGTTTGTAACTAGAGAAAAAAAGAGAATGAATATACACTGTATATATTTGATTGCACTTCTTATCTACACTTTCTCCATGCAGAGAACTAATGTAGACTCCAACAGGATCTGCCACCTGCATCATCAGAAGTAGTCATAATTGATAGTTTTTGCTCAGTTTTCAGTATATTCTCTGGTCTTGCCAAGATGGAATCTGAGCCAGATTTTTTAAATTTAAAATTATGAGCAGATTTTCAATGATTTCTATCTAGCTGTTAGCAGAACTAGTGGGAGAACATCCAAAATGGCATTGTTGTCTGTGATATGCCTGGGATTGTGGGAACAACATTTGTACCACCCTTAGGAAAAGCATCTTGGACTATTTTGTTCTCACATCATATATACGTATGTTACCACTTCCGTTCTTTGAAATTTGGTGTCCTTGGTATATTTAATATCTCTGTGAATTAGATTCACTTCAGTAAAAACTCTACCTATTAGATACTGTGATACAGAATCTGTTTCACAGAATCACAGAATCACAGAATCTTAGAATCTTAGGGGTTGGAAGGGACCTCTGGAGATCACCTTGTCCAACCTCCCTGCTAGAGCAGGTTCACCTAGAGCAGGCTGCACAGGACTGCGTCCAGGCAGATCTCTCTGGGCAGCCTGTTCCAGTGCTCTGTCACCCTCACAGTAAAGAAGTTTTTTCTCATGTTCGGCTGGAACTTCCTGTGTTCCAGTTTGTGCCCATTGCCCCTTGTCCTGTCACTGGGCACCACTGAAAAGAGTCTGGCCCCTTCCTCTTGACACCCACCCTTCAGATATCTGTAAGCATTGAAAAGATCCCCCCTCAGTCTCAGGCTGCACAAACGCAGGTCTCTCAGCCTTTCCTCATAAGAGAGATGCTCCAGTCCCCTGATCATCTTTGTAGCTCTCCTCTGGACTTCCTCCAGTAGTTTCCTGTCTTTCTTGAACTGGGGAGCCCAGAACTGGATGCAGTACTCCAGATGTGGCCTCACTAGGGCAGAGTAGAGGGGGAGGATAACCTCCCTCAACATGCTGGCCACACTCCTTTTCATGCACGCCAGGATATTGTTGGCTTCTTGGCCACAAGGGCACAGTGCTGGCTCATGATCAACTTGCTGTCCACCAGCACTGCCAGGTCCTTCTCAGCAGAGCTACTTTCCAGCAGGTCAGCTCCAACCTATACCGGTGCATGGGATTGTTGCTCCCAATCTGCAGGACCTTACATTTGCTTTTGTTGACTTTCATTAAGTTCCCCTCGGCCCAGATCTCCAGCCCGTCCAGGCCTTTCTGGATGGCAGCACAGCCTTCTGGCGTATCAGCCACTCCTCCCAGTTTTGTATTGGCAGCAAACTTGCTGAGGGGACGCTCTATCCCTTCCTCCAGGTCATTGATGAATATATTGAACAGGACTGGACCCAGTACAGACCCCTGGGGAACACCACTAGTTACGGGCCTCCAACCAGACTCTGCACCGTTGATCACGACCCTCTGAGCTCTGCTGTTCAGCCAGTTCTCAGTCCACCTCACTGTCCCCTCATCTAACCCACACTTCCTAAGCTTACTGATGAGGATGTTATGGGAGACCGTGTTGAAGGCCTTGCTGAAGTCAAGGTAAAGAACATCCACTGTTCTCCCTTCATCTACCCAGCCAGTCGTGCCATCATAGAAGGCTATCAGGTTGGTCAAGCATGATCTCCCCTTGGTGAATCCATGTTGACTACTTCTGATAACCTCCTTTTCCTCTGCATGCTTGGAGACGACCTCTAGAATGAACTGTTCCATCACCTTTGCAGGGATGGAGGTGAGGCTGACTGGCCTATAGTTTCCTGGGTCCTCCTTCTTGCCCTTTTTGAAGATTGGAGTGACATTGGCTTACCTCCAGTCCTCGGGCATATCTCCTGTCCTCCATGACCTTTCAAAGATGATGGAGAGTGGCTTAGCAAGAACACCTGCCAGCTCCCTCAGCACTCGTGGGTGCATCCCATCGAGGCCCATGGATTTATGAGGATCCAGTTTGCCTAAACGATCCCTAACCCAATCCTCCTCAACCAAGGGGAAGTCCTCCTTTCTCCAGATTTTCTCTCTCACCCCTGGGGGCTGGGATGCCTGAGGGCCAGCCTTAGCAGTAAGGACTGAAGCAAAGGCGGCATTCAGTAACTCCGCCTTCTCTGCATCCTGCGTCACCAGGGCCCCCACCTCGTTCAGCAGCGGGCCCACAGTGTCCCCAGTCTTCCCTTTACTACGGATGTGTTTGAAGAAGCCCTTCTTGTTATCCTTGACATCCGTTGCCAGATTTAGTTCCAAGCGGGCCTTGGCCTTCCTCGTTGCATCTCTGCATACCCTGACAACGTTCCTATATTCCTCCCAAGTGGCCTGTCCCTTTTTCCACATACTGTAAACCTCCCTCTTCCATTTGAGTTTTTCTAGAAGCTCTTTGCTCATCCATGCGGGTCTCCTGGCTCCTTTACTTGAATTCTTTCTCCTAGGGATGCACTAATCTTGAGCTTGGAGGAAGTGGTCCTTGAATATTGACCAGCTCTCTTGCACCCCCTGCCTTCTAGAGCCCTAACCCATGGGATTCCTCCAAGCAGGTCTTTGAAGAGGCCAAAGTTGGCTCTCCTGAGGTCCAGGATTGTAATCTGACTTGTTGCCCTGCTTCTACTATGCCGGATCCTGAATGCTACCATCTCATGGCCACTGCAGCCAAGGCTATAGGCATATAGGCAGTTTTAAATAAGTGTACCCTGCCCTGAGTAAAAAAAAATATTGACCTGATAGAGCAGTATCCTTGGCAGTGAGAAAGAAAATTGTAACAGCAGTAGGTATTGCTAAGGTTCTGGTGAGACATAGAAGAGCTCTTTTAGTAAACTGTATCAGGATATGATTTATTTTAACCACAGTTTATTATCCAGTGGGCATGAGTACATTAGACCTATTGAAAACAGAGATCTGAATTCATCTCCGTGCATCTATGGTGCTTGGATAATGCTCTGTTACAATGTGTTTTGAAGCAACTGATAGTGTTACAATACATGTGTTGCATAGCTTAAATTATTATAAACAGCAAGAACAAATTTTCACTGTCTTTCTTCATTGTTTCTGGATATTACTTAATATGAAACTTTTCAATTCAGTGATGACAATTACATGCCAATTTCGACTATAGAATACAAGTATGATTGTGACATTGAAAACTTATGTAGCAAAATTATATCTGACCTTTTTCTTAAAACATGGAGGGTCAGTGACAACATGCTGATTTTGAAGATAAATCAGTTTATACCATGTAAGAACTTCTGTCCCATTTGGGTATTAAAGCTATATTTTCTATTACATCATTGATAAGATAAATAGCAACTTTGTGGCAGGCTTAAGTATACCATAAAGCCTAAAAAAGAAACAAACATCTAAAACCTCCGAAATATATGTGCTAGAGAACTAGATAGATCTAAAGAACTCAGCAACAGGTTTCCATATCAATAACTTAGTCTTCAGATTTTAATAGCTTCAGTGATCTAGGGAAATAGACTCTATATCCAGCAAAATGCAAGTTTATAGCTCAGTGGATGGAGATTCAGGCTTCCATTATAAATAAATGGCATTGCATTAAATTGCCCTAGCCTCTTACTGCACAACACTATCTGACACTAGTAAAATATTACTACATTACCTTGCCCTTTGTACCAACAACAGCAGCACATATTGTCGACAACAATTAATTTGCCCCAGGGAACACTGGGTTCTTTCTGAACTGCAGTACACATGAATAGAAGCGGGTTGAATATGTGTTTCCCCCATTTATTTCCAATGCAAGAAATCCTAGCTTTTGTGGTAGAAGCACTGAAATACAAATGACTGAGAAGTCACCTTATCTAACCATTTTTGCTCCTTTGAGCTAATCATTCTTGTATCAGTATGTGATATGATAGATGCTGATTTACAATATGCAGCTTGTACTGAGCATATCATACTTCACATTATTTTTTGAATAAAATATGAAAAATCAGCACTGAAGACTTCAAATTTTTAAGTAAATAATCTTAAATATTGTCAGAAAGACAGGTGGTCCCTAATTTAGCAAATATTTTACAGAATCTTAGAAGATAAGGCTTATCTGTTCACTTGACAGTGTACATTATACCAGTTTAGTACCAGTACCACTTATGCAAAGTGTTTTTCTTTGAGTTTGCATTTTACAACTGTTACAAGGTCCTTCTCCCTACTCTGAAGCAGAACATGAAGGGAAACTAATGTGTTTATACTTACATTGTATCATTTTTGTTCCCCAAAGCATCTGCTACTGGCCACTGTCAGAGAGAAGACTTTGGGCTAGACACACTCTTCTTAAGCTTTTATGAAGTGTTTTTAAATTACCATTAATCCCAGTTAGGATAGCTACTGGGCCTCTTCGGATCAGGACTTTAATCTGTTACTGCACTCATGCACTTTTCTCACAAAAGTGTTGTAACTTTGTAACAACATTAAATATATATATATATATATAAAATATCTAGATTTGTAACCTTTTGAATAAGCTCATCACTACTGCTTACATGGTTTGTCTGGACTGTGAAATAGTACACTGTAAAACTGAAAACATTCTTTTTTTTTCCATGTTCTGATGCTTTCCCCTCACAGCCACTTCATCCTTCAGAATCTCTGCTGTCATCAGACAACCCTACACTAGAAATATATTGTAACACACTAGAGTGTGATACAAGCAAAGGAGTCTCGTTTTAGTATAGATAAAATTCTATCAGGTAAATCTGACTTTGCCCTGTAATTGTTAATTATACCACTTCATATAAAACAAGCTGTCCTTGTGAAGTGCAGTTTGGTGATACTATTTTATCTTTGCTAAAGGTTTCTGCCAGCTTAGCTGTGTCACTCACACATCCCCCCTCATCCTTCTTCAGATCAGCATTGTTGTTATGGTTGTGAAAAATCAAACAAAACTGCAATTCTAAATTTTCAGTATAATTGATGCAATATTCAGAAGGGTCTGAAAAACTGTGAATGATTTGGCTGATATTTTCTCAGTATGTTTTTGGCTCTGTCATTTAATGATGCTGTAGATACTGTGTGGTTTGATCCCAGTATTTCAAGTACCAGAAAAGAAGGATCTTTGTATTAGAAAAAGGGGCATGCATACCCTTACTACATAGCGATAAGATCAGTGTAACAACAACATAACAGTGCTGATATGAAGCCACATATCTTGGTGACCTCTAACAATATCTGCACAACATTAGGGGTATGGATTGATATACTTACTTTTCAGTCAGGTTTTGCAACCTGTTCTGACCTCGGTGTAGTTGTGGCTGAACTAACCCTGATATCTGTGCTAGGTAGTCTACTAGCTGAGATGTTTCTACTCTATACTGCAGTGTAGGCAAGTCTCTTGATGTCTGGAAATGCCACTTCGTTTCCTAGTGTTTGTTGTTCAAGGAAGACTTTTATTCTCTTTGCTGCGATTAACTTGGTCTCCTGCTTTATGAAATTCTCTCTGTTGGTGCTCTAAATTTTAGAGCAAACTCTTCATAAACATGATCAAAACTATTTTCTTCATAACTATATTTTGTTTGATGAGCTTTATTGATCATGACTCCCCTTGTTTAGAAACAAACAGAACTGCACTCCCAGAACCACTTCTCTCTTTCCTTCTTCTCTTCAGGAGTAATCACGTCTATCAGCCTCTTTACTTAGTCACTGAGAAAACTCACCCCTTGCTGTTAGGAACTGTAAATTGAATTGCATTGCAGAACATGAAATATAAAGTCTCAGATAACAAAAACTGGCTGTAATTATATTCATACACACACACAAAAAAAAAAAAACCCAAAAAACAAAACAAAACCCAGAGGGAGACTTTTAAAGCCTAGTGCCAGAAAAACAAAACAATACAAAACCCAAACCCAAGGAAGTCCCATTATGAATGAAACACTCCATATGTCTTCTAACTTGTAAGTGTCATTAGACACATTATGAAATTCATTAACATGGCAGTCTGCTGCGCTT
>WAAD01039701.1:0-10556 GCA_013389945.1 Fregata magnificens
TGGTGGGAAGGAAAGGGGAGTGCCAGGCTGCAGCCCAGCCCCAGGCCCTCTCCTGGGGGCGTTTACGGGAGAGTTGGAGCTCCCCAGCACTGCTCCCGCGGCAATGGGCAGAGTGGGAGCTGCTTGTCACCTCCTCCCTGGGGAGCCCCGTCCCCAGAGTTAGGCAGGCTGTGCAGGAGGAGCCTGAGCTGGAGGTGCCAGGGGCAGCCCAAAGCAGCCCTTCTCCCTGTGCAAGGCTGAGAGGACAGTGGCCGTCTTTCTACAGTCAGGGCTGAAACCCAAAAGCCATCATCACCTCCACTGGAGCTGATGCATCCTACAAGAACGGGAATGGGGGTGAAGTACCATCAGTGGGATGGGGGAGTCAGGGGGACCCTGCTTGGGTCCTCGAGCACCCGTTTTCTCCTACTGCTGTTTCCTGGGCCTCCCTTTCCCTGCCCTTTCCTCCTGGCTGGTCTCTTCAGCCCCAGCCTATCACAGCACTTCAAACTCAAGAACTTATTTTGGCTTTCCTCCCTCCCACACGTCCCCAGCCCCCAGCTTGGGACCTCTGGGGCCCTCCCCGACACATCCGCACTGGTCCCATTGGCGGAGAGCCCCTGCCGTCACTGCTGGGCTGGGTTGAAGCGTGGGACCCCACGGGTCCTTCCTCCTCTCACAGGCACTGCTGCTGCTGCTTCGGCCTTGCCACTTGCACCATGCAGCCCCCTCACCTCCTCCTCTTCCTCTTTCTTCCCCTCCTCCTCCCTGGGATGTGGGCAGACTCAGAGGGTAAGTGGGATTCCTGGCTCACCCAACCGCTCTCACCCCCGTATCAGAGGACCCCACAGGTTCCTCAGGGGAGGCATGGCCAGGCCACTGTCCCCTGCATGCAGGGGATGACCCCCAGCACCAAAGGGCCACCCCCCCACCACGCAGCACCCAAAGGTGCCCTGTCCCTGCCCACCCTCTCTGTTCCTGCCTCCAGCTCGGGGCTTCATGCCCCACCAGCTCCAGCACAGGGGCTCGGGCACCCAAGCAGAAGTGGGGCCAGGGGTCCCCAGCCAGGCCTGGGGTGTTGGGGTTCCCCCAAAGGTGTCTTCCTCCTGCAGGGAGCCCGTGGGCACCAGGGGGGGTCTCAGCTCCATGTGGTGCTGTGGGCCTCTTCCAGCATCCCCCTTGTTCACTGGGGAGCTGCATCTGTGAGAGGGTATTTCAGGCACTGCTGTCGCACAGAGCATTTCACCACAACCCCGTGAGACCTCACGTTTCCGGGGGGGTAGCAGCAGCGGGAACACAGGCTTGATCTCTGGGCTGGGCTACTCTCCTGCCCCTGTCAGGGTTCGGTCTCTTGAGCCCCCAATGCCTTGGAGCCCCCGAACCTGGACTAAACCCTCTTTCCCCTCCTCCATCCTCCACCTCCTCTGTGCCATGTCCAGGTCTCTGGCAGATCCAGGTCCAGGTGCTTCTTCTGGGGGAAGCATCGCTCCAAACAAGCTCTGAGGTGGCCCCCACCATCTGCTCCGTGCAGCCAGACAGCAGGTGCTAGGCAGGAGGGAGGTGGGGAGGGGATGAGGTGCCTAAAATCCTGTACAGGAGAGAAATACCTCATTGAAAGTAAAATAGAGAAGGAAAAAGAGCAGCGGGGGCAGAGGAAGTTCAGACAGGAAAGCAACTCAGAGCAGGCGAGGAGGTGGGTGGGAGTCCAGCGAAGACACGGCTGGGGGTTGCCCAGACAGGGCTGGGTGCAGGCTGCTGGGGGTCCCTGTGGTGTGGGGTGAAGAGCATAGAATCATAGAATAGTTTGGGTTGGAAGGGACCTTTAAAGGTCATCTAGTCCAACCCCCCGGCAATGAGCAGGAACATCTTTAACTTGATCAGGTTGCTCAGAGCCCCGTCCAACCTGACCCTGAATGTTTCCAGTGATGGGGCATCTACCACCTCTCTGGGCAACCTGTTCCAGTGTTTCACCACCCTCAGTATAAAAAATTTCTTCTATAAGGAATATATGTCTGAATCCCCTCGTTCCCCTCCAGCCCCGCCCCCCCGACATTTCCTCTTTCCTGCAGCCCTTCCCATCCTCATCCTCTTTCCCAGCAGAGCCATGGGTTTTCCAGCTGCTCCAGACCAGCCTCTTCGCCAATGTCAGCTCTGCCGAGGTGTCCGGGGTGGCTCTCCTGGGGGATGTGCCCATCTTTGTGCTGGATCCTGGCAACTGGAGCATGCACTTCCACTGGCCCTGGGCCCACCAGGCCACAGCCAAGGGTGATGCTGGGAAGATCAAGTCCCACGCCAAACTCTTTCTGCGCAATATGGTCCGATACGTGCACAAAATGGCACAGCAGGCACAACTGGACTGTGAGTACAGGGACAACCCCAGCCAGAGCCCCAGCCCCTTTCCCTGGGTTCTGGCTGTGCCCTCCTCCCCACCAGGGTGGCATTTGTGGGATCTCACAGGGTACAACAGCTCCTGAAAGGGTAATGGGAAATGCTGCAGCTGACGGGGCACATGGTTAGCAGGGGTGGGGAGGGCAGTGCACTAAAAACACCCCTCAGGGTTCCTGCCATTTGGCACGGGGGAACCCCTCTGCACACTGGGGAGCTGCCACCAAATTTACTGGGGCTGCAGGACCTGCACAGCACAGATCAGGGAAAGAGAAAGTTGGGGGCAAATATTTTGGGGGACAACATTCTGTTTGAGCCACCGCCCTGCGCTAACTAGCTTCATATGCACTCCAGCCTTCCAAGGGGACTGAGGGCTTGCAGGGTACCCTGCTGCCCATCACACCCCTGCACGTGCCTCCAGCCACATCCTAACTCATTCCACCCATGTCCCACACACTCACGGGACCTCTCCACCGGCTCTGCCCTTGGCAGACCCATTGGTGGTCCAGATCCGTGCAGGCTGTGTGCTGCACCCCAATAGGACAAGCTGGGGCTTCATGGATGTCGGGGAGGGCGGCAGAGACCTCACAGCTTTCAAGGTGGAGAGGCAGTGCTGGGAGCCCCGGCAGACATCCCTGCTAGCAGAGCTGGTCAGCAAGTCCCTCACCAGCAAGAAGGCCATCACGGGGATCCTGGAGCACCTCCTCTCCATATCCTGCCAGAGCCACATCCTCACCCTGTGCAGGTATGGGAGGGCTGATCTGGAGAGACAAGGTGAGACCACCCTGGCCCTGGCACAGTCACCCCAAAGCCTCACACACACTGGGGCCAAGTGGTGCCCCACCAGGGCTCCCCCCAACCAAAGACTGGCTCTCGCCCCACCAGAGCCACCCATGGCCACGGTCTTCGCCCGCGTGCCCAGACCAGACCAGCTCCTGCTGGTTTGCCGTGTCACCGGCTTCTACCCACGGCCCATCAGCGTGGCCTGGCTGCGGGATGGCCAGGAGGTGCCGCCAGGCCCAGCGCTCAACACCAGCACCATCCTGCCCAACGCTGACCTCACCTACCAGCTCCGCAGCGTCCTGGCCGTGGCCCCCCATGATGGGCACAGCTATGCCTGCCGCGTGCACCACCGCAGCCTGGGTACCCGCAGCCTCCTCATCCCATGGGGTAGGTGCCACCCATGGGGATGGGGCGCAGGGTGCAGGTAGCAGCCACTGACCCTGCGAGGGGCAGCTTCTGCCTGGTGCTGCCACACACATGGCTGCCCTCTTCTCTCCCTGTCCCAGAAAACCGCAGCACAGCTCCAACAGTCGGCATCGCCGTCACAGTGCTGCTCCTTGTGGCCGCAGCCTCTGCCTGGGGGGTTTGGTGGTGGAAACACAGGTGAGGTCTCCCTCCCACCACCTGCTCTCAGGCTTATGGGCATATGGGTTGGACCAGGGGTTGCAGCAGCAGCAGCAGCTCTGCAGGGATGAACTCCCCGGCCCCAAACGTGGTTCACGGTGGCCCCCCCTTGCAGGAAAGGTAACGAGGCCACATGGGAGACCCAGGAATTCATCATTTAAGGCCTGGCTGCCTGCCCAGCAACAAGCTCCATCACCGCCAGCTCTCCCTTCTCATCTCATCTCCCATCCCTAACACATCAGCACCGACAGAGGTTTGCTCTGGAAAACCACTGCATTAAACAGCTACAACCTTCTGCAGCCGCACATGGCTCCTGTGGTTCTCACCCTCCTTCCCCCTCAGGAGGTCCCCCCAGAACCACCCCCAGCATGCTGCAGAGACCCCACATTGCAGCCAGGAAGACTCTCCCTTTTCCTGGACAGTGGATGATCTTCCCTGGCATGTCAGGAGAAGCAGTTCCTCCGCCAACCTCTCCTGCATCTCAGCATCTCCGTGGCCAGTGTCTGTCCCTGGCAGAAGGGCAGGGACAACTGGGGCCAGAGCAGCATGGGGCCGCTAACTACGATGGTGGATGGAGCAGGCCACAAACCAGAGGGAGATGGAGGGATTTGAGCTGTTTCACTGGGGAGAGAAGGGGAAGGGAGGACCCAAGGGACCTCTCCAATGCCCTGACGCGGGGAGGCATTTCAAGCAGGTGCAAAGCCGCTCTGGCTCCAGTGCTGATCTCACCCTCTGTCTGGGATGGTTTTGAGTCAGGATCTCCTCCACTCCTGACTCCTGCCCCCATGCCGGACTCCTGCCCCTGCAAAAGCTGGAGGGATGGGGGACAGTCACCTTCCCAATATGCCTGACAACCATGACAGAGCCACACTGATGCTCTGAGGGACTCTGTCTTTGAGCAACATGCCCCCAAGGAGGGTGGTGTGGTGGGTTGACCTTGGCTGGCTACCAGGTCCCCACCAACGGGTCCCCCACAGGGTCACAAGCCCTCCCAGAAGACCTGCTCCAGCGTGGGCTCCTCTCCACGGGGTCACAGGTCCTGCCAGGAGCCTGCTCCAGCGTGGGCTCCCCACGGGGTCACAGCCTCCTTCAGGCACATCCACCTGCTCCATCGTGGGGTCCTCCATGGGCTGCAGCTAGATATCTGCTCCACCATGGTCCTTCACCATGGGCTGCATGGGCACCATCTCTGCTCCACTGCCTGGAGTATCTCCTCGTCCTCCTTCTTCACTGACTTTGGTGTTTCCATAGTTGTTCCTCTCACATATTCTCAATTCTCTCTCCCAGCTGCTGTTGCGCAGCAGTTTTTACCCCTTCTTAAATACGTTATCACAGAGGCACTACCAACATCGCTGATTGGCTCAGCCTCGGCCAGCAGCGAGTCTGTCTTTGAGCTGGCTGGAACTGGCTCTGTTGGACAGTGGGGCAGCTTCTGGCATCTTCTCATAGAAGCCACACCTGCAGGCCTCCTGCTACCAAAACCTTGTCACATAAACCCAATACTTTCTGCCAGGGGTCTACAGAGTAAACCCCTGGGGGTTACCATGGGAGGAGGCGAAGGCCACCATGGGCTGGGCTCAGCCTACATCTCCTTGGATGTCAGGGTGCTGCTGCAGCCAGGAGTGATGCCCCCTGCAGCCAGGAGGGATGACTTTGCACCCACCCAAATTCCCCTGTCACTTGCAGCCACCAGCCAGAGTGCCCCAGCCCAGCCCTCTGCCAGCGACACCACCTCCTCCTGGGGAACACACCCAGCCAGGCCCTCCCCAAAACCTCAGCACCAGCCTCATTGGCTGCCAGAGCTGCCCCATGACACTGGCACCACCAGAACTGACCAGGCAGAGCGGCTCTGGGGAGAAGTGTATCGTCACGGCTCCCGTGGCCCCTTCCTCCTCCTGCTGCACTTGCTCCTGCACACTTGCTGCTGGCGCCATGCAGCCCCATCGCCTCCTCCTCCGCTTCCTTCTCCTCCTCCTCCCTGGGATGTGGGCAGATCCAGAGGGTAAGTGGGAGCCCTGGCTCACCCCCACCTGCTCCCAGCCCTGCACTGCAGGACCCCACAGAGGTGGCAGGTGGTGGGCACAGACAGGCCATTGTCCCCATCACCAAGGGGCCACCCCCCACCCCACAACACCCAAAAGGTGCCCCATCCCTGCCCACCTGCTCAGGGTTCCCTGCACCACACCATCCTGCCCAGCCCAGCACCACTGGCACTGGGGTTCAGGCGCCTGAGCAGCCAAGGGGCAAGGGGTCCCTCAGCCAGGCCTGGGATGCCCCCAAAGACACCTTCCTCCTGCAGGGACCCTGTGGGCAGCAGGGTTCTCAGCCCCTCATGGCACAACAGCCCTGCACTGGGCTCCAACCCCTAGAGTAGGTCCTCGGCACCACCCTCAGCCTGCGGGATCATTTATCTTGCAATCAAAGGGTCCCTGGATCCTCTGCATTCTCCCCCTGTGAAACAACGCTTGAAGGTTCCTCCTTCTACAACAAGCCTTCACCTGCATCCCCAGCCTGTGTTTCCCATTCCAGGGGCAGGCGCTCACAGCGCTCTGGCCAGGGGGTAACCCACTGCTCCAAAACAGGCTTCACTCTGTCCTGCTTACTACCGGAGCCTCTTTGAGCACTGCGGCATCAAACTCGGTCTCCTGCCTTCTGTTAGGGTTCGGTCTCAAGCACTGCCTGGGACCCCCTAAACTGGAGTGAAATGCTCCTCCCTCCCAGCCCCCCCAGCCCCTGCACTGTGTGCAGGTCTCCAGTGGATCCGTCTCTGGCACGGAATCTCCTTTCCGGGGGAAGCATCGCCCCAAACCAGCACCGAGGTCCCCCCTGCCATCCCTTCCACACAGCTGAGTGACAGCTCCCAGAAGGTCACATTGGGGTGGTGGATGGCTAAAAAATCTAAATTAGAGGAGAAGCAGGGAGAGGCTCAGAGAGGCCGTGGAAGGAAACTGCAAACCAAGTGAAACCAGGGGATTTCCCCCACCCTGCCTGTCTGCCCCATCTTGCCCTGCCTGTCCCCAGGGACACTGCAAGCCACCCTTCCTCCCAGGGCCACCCACGAGCACTAGAGCCAGCAGTCCCCTGACTTCCTCCTTCATCCTCATGCACCCCAATGCCGCTTCCTCTCCCTGCTCTCCCCACAGGCTCTTGTAAACTTCACCTTTTCCAAACCCTCATCTTCCACAACAACAACGTTGTGGACATTTCATCCTGGGCCACCCTGGAGGACATTGTCTTTGCTACCCTGCAGAAATACACCTGGAACATCCTCTACCTCTACCCATGGGTCTACCCGGCCCTGCCTGCAGCAGAATGGGAGAACCTGCAAAACCTCTTCAGGGTCTATGTGCACAACTTCCTCCTGTCTCTGTCCAGTGATGCCAGGCTGTACCAGACACCCTGTGAGTACCGGGTGCTCAGCACCTCCTCGCCCAAGGCAGGGAGCTGTGAGAAGGAGTCCAGAGCCACCACCAACAGCTTTCCCAAACTGGGGCTGGCAGGAGGGCAGGGAATGGGCCTCATCCTGCCCCAGCAAGACCCCCAAACCACCCTGTCCTGTGTAGAGGTCACATGGGGCCATCCTGGTCCCCAGCACAAACCTTGCCCATGTTTAGCTCCACTTATACCCTCACACCAGCCCCCCTATTGCTCTCTGGGCACCCAAAATCCCACCAGAGAAGTCATCTAAGAAAGTGGAGTAGAAGGTCAAAGGGGCCTCTCCACTCATGTCTGTGGGACGGGACACATGGAACAAGCACCTGGTCCCACAGGCTGGTGCACCATTGATTAACCAAGGGCAAGGCACCAGTCAGAGTGCCACTGTCCCTCCTACTTGCCCACACCCCATGTCCCGTCACTCCTCCAAAGCAGTGCTTCCCACTTTGCAACGGCTCCTGACCCTGCTGTGGGCAGGGGCAGCTCGAGGACAATGAGCTACAGGGGTCAGTACAAGTTTCTCGCCAGCAGAGTTTCCACCTGGTGTAAAGCAGACCAGTGACGTGGGGGAACAGAATAGAATAGAATATAGAATAGACTAGACTGGAATAGAATAGAATAGTTCAGTCGGAAGGGACCTACAACAGTCATCTAGTCCAACTGCTTGACCACTTCAGGGTTGACAAAAAGTTAAAGCAAATTATTAAGGGCATTGTCCCAATGCCTCTTAAACACTGACAGGCTTGGGGCATTGCCCACCTCTGTAAAGAAAAGTTTCCTAATGTCAAGTCTGAACCTCCCCTGATGCAGCTTTGAACCATTCCCACGCATCCTATCACAGGATCCCAAGGAGAAGAGATCAGCTCCTCCCTCTCCATGTCCCCTCCTCAGGAAGCTGTAGAGAGCAATGAGGTCACCCTGTTGCCGTTTTAACCTTACGCCCGAAACGCATAAACAAAGCTATGTTTAGGAAGGAGACATTGCTTTATTCAATAGTGTGCAAAATTGGACACCCGGGGAAAGTTCCCAAATCGAGTGCAAAGTTAAACAGAAAACTTTGCATAGTTACGCACTGGATTGCGTAGCTTGCTTACGTGATACATCCATCATATTCAGCTCTGCTATCTACCGTATTTGCATACTGCTGGCATTGCAAAACTATACTACGCTTGTGCAGGGGTCTTGCATGGTCGTCGGTGCTCATTTGGGTAAGCACCCCCTACTCATCTTGAGGAGAAGTTTACTTTAGGACATAGCTGTGGTTGTTACTCTTGCAGAAATGCTTTGTAGCTCAGGTCGTTGTAGCTGTTATCTTAAGATAAGTTTCTGTCTTTATACAAAGTTTCGTCCTTGGTCCCTTGAGCCTCCACATAGTATTTAAAGTTACAACAGTATCTACGTAAGGCAATGTCAAAATACTACCAGTATCAACCCCTCAGCCTCCTTTTCTCCAAACTAGACAAGTCCGGAGTCCTCTGCCGCTCCTCATAGGACATGCCTTCCAGCCCCTTCACCAGCTTTGTTGCCCTCCTCTGGACACATTCTAGTACCTTCACGTCCTTCTTAAATGCTGGGGCCCAGAAACGCACAAGAACCTCACTCAAGGTGAGGCTGCACCAACGCTAAATACAGTGGGATAATCACCTCTCTCGACCAGCTGCTTATGCTGTGTTTGATGCACCCCAGGATGCAGTTTGCCCTCTTGGCTGCCAGGGCACACTGCTGGCTTTTATTGAGCCTGCTGCCAACCAGCACCCCCAGATCCCTTTCTGCAGGGCTGCTCTCCAGCCACTCCCCTCCCAGTTTATATCTGTGTCCAGTGTTACTCCATCCCAGGTGCAGAATCTGGCATTTGTTCTTGTTAAATTTCATGCCATTGATGAATGCCCAATGTTCCAATCTATCTAGATCCTTCTGCAAGGCCTCTGGTTGCTCAAGAGAGTCAACAGCGCCTCCCAGTTTTGTATCATCAGCAAACTTGCTAACAGTGCATTCAATTCCTGCATCCAGGTCATTGATCAAAATATTGAACAGCACTGGCCCTAGGATTGAGCCCTGAGGAACACCCCGGTGACTAGTCACTAACCAGATGTAGCCTCACCCACTACAACCCTTTGAGCCCTGCTGTTCAGCCAGTTCTTCACTCAGTGCACTGTGAACCTGCTCACCCCACAGCTGGACAACCAGTCCAGAAGGGTGCTGTGAGGGACAGTATCAAAAGCCTTACTAAAATCCAGAAAAACTACATCCACTGCCTTCCCTTCACCCACTAGGTGGGTGACCTTATCATAGAAGGATATCGAATTAGTTACAGGACTTTCCCTTTGTGAACACGTTGACCGTGCCTGATGATTGCATTGTCCTTTGAATGCCTTTCAATAGCACCCAGTATGATCTTCTTCATAATATTTCCAGGTACTGAGGTTAGGCTAACAGGTCTGTAGTTTTCTGGGTGTTCCCTCACACCCTTCTTGTAAATTGGAATAACATTTGCTAGCTTGCAGTCAGCGGGGACCCCCCCAGACTCCCAAGACCTCTGGTAGATGGTCAAGAGGTGTCCTGCCATAACATCCGCTAGCACCTTCAGTACTCATGGATGAATCCCATCAGGCCCCACGGACTTGTGAACATTCAGCTGATACAGCTGGTCCGTTACAATTTCAGTGTCCACAAATGGAAAGTCACTGTTCCCGCAGTCATGGTCCTCTGACTCAGAAGACTGGGCAGTCCAAGGACTACCAGTATTATTAAAGACTGATTATAAATACAAATACAAGCAAAAAGAGAGCCAAGGAGAATCTCCATCCTTTATTGGATGCGGGGGAACATTGCCACCAAGGATGAGGAAAAAGGCTGAGGTACTTAATGCCTTCTTTGCCTCAGTCTTTAATAGTAAGACCAGTTGTTCTCGGGGTACCCAGCCCCCTGAGATGGAAGACAGGGACCGAGAGTAGAATAAACCCCCCATAATCCAAGAGGAAGCAGTTAATGACCTGCTGCGCCACTTGGACACTCACAAGTCTACGGGGCCGGATGGGATCCACCCGAGAATACTAAGGAAGCTGGTGGAGGAGCTTGTCAAGCCACTCTCCATCATTTATCAGCAGTCCTGGTTAACAGGGGAGGTCCCAGACGACTGGAGTCTTGCCAGTGTGACGCCCATCTACAAGAAGGGCCGGAAGGACAATCCAGGGAACTACAGGCCTGTCAGCCTGACCTCAGTACCAGGGAAGGTTATCTTGAGAGCACTCACAAGGCATGTGCAGGACAATCAGGTGATCAGGCCCAGTCAGCATGGATTTATGAAAGGCAGGTCCTGCTTGACTAACCTGATCTCCTTCTATGACAAG
>WAAD01039701.1:10764-41903 GCA_013389945.1 Fregata magnificens
TTGTTTAGTCTGGAGAAGAGGAGGCTGAGGGGAGACCTTATCGCTCTCTACAACTACCTGAAAGGAGGTTGTATTGAAGTGGGTGTTGGACTCTTCTCCCAGGTAACCAGTGATAGGACAAGAGGAAATGGCCTCAAGTTGCATCAGGGGAGGTTTAGATTGGATATCAGGAAAAAATTCTTTACTGAAAGAGTGGTCAAGCATTGGAAGAGGCTGCCCAGAGAGGTGGTGGAGTCACCATCCCTGGAGGTGTTCAAAAAACGTGTAGACGTGGCACTTCAGGACATGGTTTAGGAGGCATGGTGGTGTTGGGTTGATGGTTGGACTTGATGATCTTAGAGGTCTTTTCCAACTTTAATGATTCTATGAATCTATGATTCTAAAAAAAGCATTAAATGGCCCCACTTCTTCATCCCTATTAGTCAGATGACCATCTTCAACAAGTATTGGTCCAATGTTTTCTTTAGACTTCCTCTTGCTATTAACATACTTAAAAAAGCCTTTCTTGTTGTCTGACACAACACGGGCCAGTTTCAACTCTAATTGAGCTTTGGCCTTTCGTGTCTTCTCCCTGGGAAGAATGACTTTGGGTGCAGAGGGAAGGGTGAAAGGGCTGTGCCCAAAGAAGCGGATGCCAGGCTGCAATTTCAGGCTCCAGCTCAAGCTGCACTCATGATGCCCATTGTCCCCCCCAGACCCCTTTATATTCCAGTGCACGGCCGGCTGTGACTTGTATCCCAATGGCTCCTATACCAAATTCTACCGTCTTGCCTACAACGCCCAGGACTTCGTCAGCTTTGATGTGGACAAAAGCCGCTGGGAGAGGCAGCAGGACAGTGAGCTGGCGGCACAAGTTGAGAGGCAGTTCAACACCTTCACCGGCTTCTCTGCGACCCTGCAGCACCTTCTCAATGTCACCTGTGTTGACCACATGAAGAAATTCATTGAGTATGGGAGGGCAGCTCTGGAGAGACAAGGTGAGACCACCCTGGCCCTGGCACAGTCACCCCAAAGCCTCACACACACTGGGGCCAAGTGGTGCCCCACCAGGGCTCCCCCCAACCAAAGACTGGCTCTTGCCCCACCAGAGCCACCCATGGCCACGGTCTTTGCCCGCATGCCCAGACCAGACCAGCTCCTGCTGGTTTGCCGTGTCACTGGCTTCTACCCACGGCCCATCAGCGTGGCCTGGCTGCGGGATGGCCAGGAGGTGCCGCCGGGCCCAGCGCTCAACACCAGCACCATCCTGCCCAACGCTGACCTCACCTACCAGCTCCGCAGCGTCCTGGCCGTGGCCCCCCATGATGGGCACAGCTACGCCTGCCGCGTGCACCACCGCAGCCTGGGTACCCGCAGCCTCCTCATCCCATGGGGTAGGTGCCACCCATGGGGATGGGGCACAGGGTGCGGGCAGAGGCCCCTGGCCCCATGCAGGTGCCTGGAGGATGGTGTGTCAGGCTCCAATGGCAGCTCCAGCCGTGGCTTCCTGTGCGCCCGCAACCCCTCTCTCTCCTCTCTCTTCCAGGCGGCTCCAAGGTAGCTCTCAGTGTTGGCATCACCATCGCAGTGCTGCTGACCACGGCTGCAGCCCTCGCTGGGGCCATCTGGCGCTACAGGTGCAGGTGAGGTTTCCTCCTCACCCAGCTGCACCAGTGCCATCAGCTCCAGGCCATGGTGGGTGGGAGCTGCCTGACCAGGGCTGCCTGCCCTTGTCCAGCCTCACTCACCTCCTCCTCTCCTGCAGGAGCTGAGAGCGTGGGACACACCACACCAGGGATGCCCTGGGGCCATACTGGCCCCCCACATCTCCCTAATAATAAACTGCTACTTAACACCCCATGCATGTGGGAACTCCTGGTGTGCCATGCGCAGCGCCCACAAGCACATGGCATCACGCGGCTCCTGCCCACCCCAGGACCAGGGATTGGTGATAAACAGGCACGGGGCCAGCACACAGCTTCGGGGCATGGGGAGCCCAGGCACGTGGCTGGCTGTGGGAACAGGGTTCGCCTCCCCTGTGGGAAATACAACCACATTGGGGCAAACCCGCCCGGTTCAGTGCTGGGGGAAGCAGCACAGAGGGGACAGAGATGTCTGTGCCATGCAGGGCTGGGCTCTCTGGGCACAAGTGGCAGCACATTCCCGTCACGGACAGTGGATGCAGCACACGGCCAGATGGCACCCCCACCTGCACCAGAGGTAGAAAAGAGGGGTTGGGTCACCCGCACCACCCCAGCTGTCAGGGTGCTGCCATGGCCGTGTGTGACTTCACCTGCAGCCAGGGGGATGGAGTTGCTCCCACCCAAATTCCCCCAGCACTTGTGGCCACAGGCCAGGGCACCCCAGCCCACCCTTCCTGTCCTCCTGTGTGACGGCATGGGCAAGGGTCTACCCTTTGCCTGCCCACCCAGGCACTTGCCCTCGCACCACTTCCCACTGTGTCTCTACCCCATCCCTGTCCCCCTCCCCAACCCTCAACGTCCCTCCCTCTCCCCACACATCCCCAGCCCTGGCGCTGGCCCAGTGCCTCATCCCAAACTGCCTGTTCCCTGTTCCCCTTCCACAGCCCCACCTGTCCTTCCTCTGTCCCCACGCGTCCCTTCCTCCTCCCCACACGTCCATGTGCCCCAGCCTCATGGCACAAGGGTGAAATGGGGTCCCGGGAACCTCGCGCTCACGGCTCGATGCCCAGCCCAGGACCCCCAGCAGCAGCCCAAGGCCTGCCTGGGCCTTACCACGCCCGAGCGCCCTGCCAGTGGCAACACATACTGCACCTGACGTCACCAGGCGCCAGGTGGATCCCTGGCCCTGGCCCTCCCCACCGCCTGGCACAGCAGCCCAGCTGACCCACCTGGCCCAGATGGCCCTCATGGTGCCCCTGCCCCCGTCCTCCCCACACTGCCATTGGCTGTGCCATGGCCCATTCGCCCATGGTGATCCGTGCTGCTCCTACCATCACCAGGAGCTAGGCAGATGAGGAACAAGCATGGCTGAGGATGGGGGAGAGGGCTGCCTCACACCAGCCTGGCCTGCAGGCACCGCCCAGGCCTGCCCCATGTCCCCCCCGGATCCCTCCCAGCAGCCCCCAGCCCTATCCAAACCCTGGCCCCCCATGCCAAACATACCCCCAGGGCTTCCCCCAGTTCCCCCAACCCCCCCAACCCCCAGATCCAGTCCTCAGCCACCCCCAACCCGAGCACGAGGGGGGCCATGGATGATCCAAGGGGGTTTCCCGTCCCAGTGCTCGCCAGGACCATCCTCCCAGGCGGAGCCCATCAGTCACCAGCTCCAAAGGCCCCTTTCTGGCCCATCCCCTGCCCTGCCCCATGTCACTCTGCTGCCATGGCATCACCCCATGGTGCCTGGGGCTCAGGGGGAGGCCCTCGCTCTCAGCGCTGGGGGTCCCTGAGCCGGGGCCTGTGAGGCTGTGACACCCTGTCCCCCAGCGGGCCACTCTCCATGCGTTCCTTCCTTCCCATACCCCAGTATCCTCTGCCAGATGGGTGAAGGCAGCAGACATGCACTGCACTGCCTTTGGATCGGCAGGGAGGCCCTCCCTTCCCAAGGAGTCCCCACTCCCACATGGGGACACTTTCCTTCCCTGAGCAGGACGAGGAGCCCAGCCCACCCTGCCTGATCAAGGGGTTCTCCCGACATTAAGAACAAGCGCAGTAGGCACCGCATGGAAGATCCCAGGGGACATGGAGGAACCATTGCTGTCCCAAAGTCAGGGTTCGTTTACTCGGTGTGCAATGTGCCAATTCACACACAGAGTCGAGATATTTGTTTATTGCACGTCTGTGCAGAGATGGGTGCTAGGTGATAATTCCACAAAGCTAGCACACTTGCTTGTAAGACTATGGAGTTTATATACATTCATAAAGACAAAAATGTTGTATGTTACATTCTGATTGGTTCATTGTGTTACATACCCATCTTAAAGGCATATTATCTTTTTATTCCACCACGCATGCTTGCAAGCAATGGGGGGCAGTTACTTTTAGTCACTTTTTCTTAGCGGTGTGTATTTTAACATTGTAATTGTATTAAAATGAATATAGGTTACTTTCAGGCAGCTAGTTTCAGCAGCTGGTGGGTCAGCAGATGCTTCCCTTATCTTGGTCTTACAATGTTATTTCTTCAGGACCATTGTGTTAGCTTTTGCTCATTTCTTATCAGTTCTTAGCATTCTTTCGCATTCATCGTTTAATCATCCATCATCACCGTGACAGCTGTCCGTGAAATAGGTGAGCAGAGTGACAGCAAGGGAAGGTCCATGCAATTCCTCACCCTTGGAGACAAGACCAGCAGCATATGGTCCTTAGTGCTCACACATACGCTCAACAAGCTTGACTGCATCATTGGCTTCTTCAAGCAAACCTTGGACAGATTGTGTGTGCCTTCGTAATCAATATGTGATAATTTAACCTTAAGCTGCTTGAACATGCCCAGCACAAGGTTCTCCAGTGCTTCCAAAAGGATGTTCCAGGAACCGACCTCTCCTGCTGTCACAAAATGAAAAAAAATATGCTGGAAAAAGGCAAGACTTTAAAAACAAATTCTCTCCCAAGACTGCAGTGCTTCTTTGAGCCTTTTCCTGCAGCCCCTGCCTCAATCAAAGGGCTGACTTACGGAGTCAGGCTGTGATTGAGCTGCAGCAGCACTCCCACATGCTATGCACACAAATCAGAGAGAGGAGCCATGAGGCACCCAAGGAACTTCTCGGCCCTCCTGCAGGGACAGTCACCGTGGCAGGGCTGGGGCTGTACCCTCCACATTTCTGGAGGCTGTGCTTAGCCCAGGAGTAGCAGTGAGCCTCTAGGACCCTTACATACAGCATCTTTCCCAGCCCAGGAGCGGCAGCAGTGGTCCAGGACCCTTGTACACAGCAGCGTGCCAATCAGCCGGGAGAGCAGTGGGGATCAGGGACATGTGCCCATAGCACCACGGTTAGCAGTGGTGCTCCAGTTGAGCAGCAGCATTCCCACTGACAGTATATCAGCAAGGCCCTGGGATGCAGGCACACAGCTATGTGCTCCACCAGTGCGCTGGTGGAGCTCCATGGAGCAGTGGCTCCATCCCCAGGAGACTGAAACCCTCACCCAAAGCAGCATTCCTGTCTCTGGGGTAGTGCTGGGGATGCTGGCTCACAACAGTGTGCCCAGACGCAGTGCACCAGAGGGGCTTGGGGATGCACATCCTCAGCTGCATGCGTTTTCATCACAGGTGCACCAGCAGGATTCGGAGCCCCCATACACAGAAGCTCTCCCATCCTTGCCAGACAAGATGGCTTGGGGACCTTGCATAGCATTTTGCTCAACAACACTGCAACGGCAGGTCTCAGGAAGCCTCGTACATAGCAGTGATCCCATCAGCATGAGACCGTTGGTGATCGAGGACCTGGGGACTGGCTTGTGCAGGTGATGGTGATGTTACTTGTGGCTGAGTAGCTCATAGGGCAGGGGCAGAACCTGGCTTGTGCCAGTGCTTATAATATCACTGGTGGGTGAGTAGCTAACAGGGCAGGAGCAGGCCCTTGGCTTGTGTCATGCTTATGAGGTCACTGATGGCTGAGCAGCTGTTAGAGCAGGAGCAGGCGCCTGGCTTTTGTAGGTGCTTGTGAGTTCACTGGTGGCTGAGTAGATGATAAGGAAGAGCAGGCCCATAGCCCTTGCTGTTTCTTGTAAGCCCACTGGTGGGTGAGTACCTTTGCAGGTTGAGAGAATTGTTGCATCTCTGGTTCCAGTCTGGCCACTTCTGCAGGTGCAGCAATGGTGCAGGAATCCCATTTCTGATACCAATGTTTGGGGACATTTTTATTGTACATCTTGTGGTTAATTAAACACACTTTTCTGCTAAATTTTAGAAAGATTTAATGAACAATGCATTGGACAGAGTCCTGCTGCCTTAAGCTGTTCTAGAAGGAACAACTCTGCCTTAAAGATACTTGTGTGCACGTCTCAGCACATATCATGAGAGAAAGGCCTAACAAATGCAAAAAATACACTGCCTTTTTCAAGCTGGTTCAGTGCAAGATTGCTTTGGGCAGTATGCCTATTGATCCCAGTTTGACACTTCAAACCCATCTTGGGTCAAAGCTTACCCTACAAGTATGTAGAATAAGCAAGCAAATTCTGTGTTTTACTGTCCAATATCACAAATATGTAATTGTGTATTAAAGTCATATCGTTGCAAACTTGCCTATCAGAATATTCCTTACAAATCTGGAAAAATGCTTTTTGCATCATAATTTATCATTTTCAGCCTGAATTAATGATTATCTTTCCTGAACTGGAAAGTAATTTGGGGACTCGACTGTGGTATTTAAGCACAACCCATTACAAGAGATAATGCCAAGCAGCTGTGATTCTGGCTGGCCATGGAGAGAAGCAAACACTGTGCATGCAAAATGGGGGCATAGAGATAGGCTGTGTCCTTGGAGGCAAGTCTCTGTCTCCAGGACGCTCTGCTGTCTGCTGACAGTGTGTAGGGAAGGACCTGACGGCTTTCCTGGTGCAGTATTTAGCTCTGATTGCTCTCTGTGTCGATTGTATCTGTCCTCAGCCAGGCACACAGTAGCTTTCAGATGAGGAATGGGACTATTCCAGGGCAAAGTGAGCATTCGGGATCCCAAGCCTGTTTTGTTCAAAGCAATCAGGTGAAAATGTGCTGTTAGAGCTGTCTGCATTGCTTATCATTTTGGTTTCAGTGCTCTTGTTTAGTTCTAATCTTGCAATGTTTTTGCTGCAGCATAAAAATTAGAGAAAGCAGGTCTTCCTCACCCACACACAGCCCTTTCCCACAGCTCAAGGTGAACAAACAAAATCTGTGGGTGTATGTTGGGCAGAAGGCACAGATGGGGTTCGAACCCCTGATCTTTTATGACAGTTTATGAACTGTCCTTTGCTTGGGGGAAAGAAGGAGTGGGGAGGGACATTCAGAGCGATGGCATTTGTCTTCCAAAGTCACCATGATGCGTGATGGAGGCCTGCTTTCCTGGAGATGGCTGAATACCTGCCTGCCAATGGGAAGTAGTGAATGAATTCCTTATTTTGCCTTGCTTGCACATGCAGTTCTTGCTTTACCTATTAAGTTGTCCTTACCTCAACCCATGAGTTTTCTCACTTATACCCTTCTGATCCTCCTCCCCATCCCTGTGGGTGGGAGTGAGCAAGAGGTTGCATAGGGCTGAGCTGCTGGCCAGGGTTAAATCACAACAGTGTCTCTGTCAGATGTTTAGACTAGGAGTGCTTTAGAAAGGGGCTTTCTGCTGGGATTTGCACAGCTCGTACCCAAGGATAGCCATATCTGTGACTACCACATGGGTTTCACTCTGCCAAGCCAAGCTGTGATACAAGGGCTTTGGTCTCACCTGTCTCCCAAGCAAAGCCAGAAATAGTGTTGTATTATCAAGCTCCTATGGAACATAAAGGAAGCTTGTCAAGAAACAATTGTGTCCTGCTGCGTAGGCTTTGAACTAGCCCTGGTAAAAAAGCTGACCAGCAGATTGTCACTAGAAGACCCTCGGGCTGCAAGTGTATGTATTTCCCAGAGTTCACTTACTTACCTGGAGGGAGGTCTGCTTTGACGGCCCTGTGCCGGAAGGACATGGACTGTACAAGCGGGCATTTATAGATGTGTCTGTTGTACTTCCAAGTGGAATAATCACCTAAGGCAGAGGAGAACAGCACAGAAGCAGTGAAGTTCTGGCCTTTTTCTCAAGCCAAGGAAGCAATTTCAGCAGGAGATGGCTCTCCTTAGCAGCTGCAGACAGCTGCCAGCTGTCTGAAAACATCTACAGCTCTTTCAAGGGGTGAGCTGATTGTTTTCATAGAATCATAGAATCTCCTGAGTTGGAAGGGACCCACAAGGATCATTGAGTCCAACTCCTGACCTGGTACAGGACAATCTCAAAATTCACACTATGTGTTTGAGAGCATTGTCCAAATGCTCCCTGAATATTGTCAGGCTTGGTGCCATGACTACCTCCCTGGGGAGCCTGTTCCAGTGCTCCACCACCCTCTGGGTGAAGAACCTTTTCCTAATGTCTAACCTAAACCTCCCCTGGCATATCTTCCTGCCATTCCCTCGGGTCCTGTCACTGGTCGCCAGGGAGAAGAGATCGGCACCTGCCCCTCCTCTACCCCTTGTGAGGAAGCTGTAGATCGCGATGAGGTCTCCCCTCAGTCTTCTCTTCTCCAGGCTGAACAGACCAAGTGACTTTAGCCGCTCCTCATACAGCTTCCCCTCTAAACCCTTCACCATCTTTGTGGCTCTCCTCTGGACACTCTCTAGTAGCTTCACATCCTTTTTATACTGTGGCACCCAAAACTGCACACAGTACTCAAGGTGAGGCTGCACGAGTGCAGAGTAGAGCGGGACAATCACTTCCCTCGACCAACTAGCAATGCAGTGCTTGATGCACCCAAGGACGCGGTTCACCCTCTTGGCTGCCAGGGCACACTGCTGGCTCATGTTAAGCTTGCCATCGACCAGAACCCCCAGATCCTTCTCCGGGGGGCTGCTCTCCAGCCTCTCGTTCCCCAGTCTGTACGTACATCCAGAGTTGCCGTGCCCCAGGTGCAAAATCTGGCACTTGCCCTCATTAAACTTCATACAGTTGGTGATTGCCCAGCTCTCTCTCATACCCACTAATGCAGGGCAAAAGGAAAGCACGTTTGTCTTGTCTGAATGAACATGGGCCAGGTGCGATCTTGGTCTTTATCTTGGGAAGTCTGCAGATGGGATATGCTGGAGCCACGTTCTTCCCATTCCTGATGATGAAGGGCTCCACATAGTTATGAGGACCCGGAGTTGTCTTCTGTGAGAGGTTTTGCCCCTTTAACTTGTGTAAGTGGGAGCTTTGGTTTTGGCAGGATTGTGATTCAGGTAGGCTAGGAAGAAAAGCATGTGAAAGGACACCTGCATGCAACTGCATATTTAAAGCTCTTGTGTAACTTTGTAAGGAGTTTGAGTCTCCAGCCTCATGAAATTCCCTTCATGGGTGACTTTTTCCTCCAAGAATAATACACACGAGTTATAGAGTGCCTTGTAGTGCCAAACAGTAAATCGTTAAGCACAAAAGGTTTTGCAGCTGCATTGACAAATTATCTTAAAAAGAAAGTGGCTCTCCTGCCAACATGGTTCCAGTGACTATCGGGGAAAATAAAAAAAACCCCAACTTCCTGAAACAACAATGTAGGCACTTGCTAATTAATGGTAATTTCAACAATATTCTATTGTGCTGATGTATTCTAACCCCATAAGCAGTTGCTAAGCTGAACTGAAGCAAAGGTAAAGAACGATTCTGTGGTTTTTTGTTTTTTTTTTTTTGCTTTTCCAGGAGTCCAGCTGGGAAGATCACCAGCAAATGTTGCACAGTCAATAGCTGGTAGGAAAATGGCACCCTCCTAGACATGGCAAAACAGAGCTTTATAATGAAATAAAGTCTGTCTGTGGCAGTGGTTTTTAGAAACCACTGCAGGGATAAAGGCCTTTAAAAGATCATAGAATCATAGAGTCATAGAATATCTCAAGTTGGAAGGGACCTTAAGGATCATCGAGTCCAACTCCCTGCTCCTTGCAGGACTACCTAACACTGAACTGGATGACTAAGAACGTCATCCAGATGCTCCTTGAACTCTGACGGGCTTGGTGCTGTGAGCACTTCCTTGGAGAGCCTGTTCCAGTGACCGACCATCCTCTCAGTGAAGAACCGTTTCCTAATGTCCCATCTGAACTTCCCCTGATGCAGCTTCATTCCATTTCCACGTGTCCTATTGCTGGTCACCAGAGAGAGGAGATCAGCACCTCCCCCTCCACTGCCTCCCTTGAGGAAGGTGTAGACTGTGATGAGGTCGCCCCTCAGCCTTCTCTTCTCCAAGCTGAACAAGCCAAGTGACCTCAGCCGCTCCTTGTAAGTCTTGCCCTCGACGCCTTTCATCATCTTGGTCGCCCTCCTCTGGACACACTCTAATAGTTTGATGTCCTTCTTATATTGAGGCACCCAAAACTGCACACAGTACTCGAGGTGGGGCCGCACCAGTGCAGTGCAGAGTGGGACAATCACCTCCCTCGACCAGCTAGCGAAGCTGTGCTTGATGCACCCCAGGACACGGTTGGCCCTTTTGGCTGCCAGGCCACACTGTTGACTCCTATTCAGCTTGCCACCAGCCCAAACTCCCACATCTTTCTGCGGGGCTGCCCTCCAGCCTCTCGTCCCCCAGCTTGTACATATAACCAGGATTACCCTGTCCCAGGCGGAGAATCTGGCACTTGCTCTTGTTAAATTTCATGCGGTTGGTGATTGCCCATCTCTTTAGTCTATCCAGATCTCTCTGTAAGGCCCCTCTACCCTCGAGGGAGTCCACAGCTCTTCGTAGTTTAGTATCATTGGCAAACATACTTAATGTACATTCGATTCCTGCGTCCAGATCATTTATAAAAACATTAAAGAGCACTGGTCCTAAAGTTGAGCCCTGGGGAACCTCACTGGTGACTGGCCGCCAGCATGATGTAACCCCATTAACTATAACCATTTGAGGCCGACCTGTCAGCCAATTGCTCACTCGACGTATTATGGACTTGTCTAGCTGTGTGCTGGACATTTTGTCCAGAAGGATACTGTGAGAGACAGTATCAATCAAAAGCTTTGCTAACATCCAAAAACCCTACAACTGCTGGCTTCCTTTGGTCAACTAGATGGTTGACATTGTCAACCCATGCTGGCTATGACCAATGACTCCGTTGTCTCTGAAGTGTCTTTCAGTAACTCCCAGAATATCCTTCTCCATAATTTTACCAGGCACTGAAGTGAGACTGACAGGGCTGTAATTACCAGCTTCTTCCTTCTTTCCCTTCTTGAGAACTGGGACAATGTTTGCCACCTTCCAGTCGACTGGGACCTTTCCAGGCTCCCAAGACCATTGAAAAATAATGGAGAGGGGTCCCTTGATAACATTGGCCATCTCTTTCAGTACCCTGGGATGGATGCCATCGGGCCCCATAGATTTATGTGCATCCAGCTGGAGCAGCAAGTCTCGAACAAGTTCAGGTTTGGCTGGGAGTTTATCATCCCCCTATCATGGTCTTCCAACACAGGACTCCAGGGGTCCCAAGGCCCATCATCAGTGTTAAAGACAGAGGCGAAGAAGGCATTAAACAACTCTGCTTTGTCTACGTCCCTATTTGTGAGGTAACTGACCTCATCAAGTAGCAGGCCAATGTTATCCCTGATCCTCCTTTTGCTCTTAACATATTTTTAAAAGGCCCTTTTTGTTGTTTTTCACAGTGCTGGCCAGCTTGAACTCTAATTGAGCTTTGGCTGCACAAATTTTCTCCCTGCAGCAAAGTGACCAGCATTCATGGACCCCAATACCGTCAAAAGCAGATTCCCAGGGGACCTTACTAAATAGCTCCTTCAGGAGCCCCAGGTCTGCTCTCCCCATATCCAGGGCCGAAGTTTTGCTGGCAGTTTTTCTCTTATTGCTAATGATTTGAAACTCGACTACTTCGTGGTCACTGTGACCAATCACCACTATGCCCACAGGTCCCTCTCTGTTTACAAACAACAAATCGAGGAGGGCACCTTTCCTAGTCAGCTCCCTTAGTACCTGCACAAAGAAGTTATCTTCAACATGCTTCAGGAATTTCCTGGACCTGTTTGTGTCCACTGTATATATATATATCCCCATGATATATCTGGGAAGATAAAATCACCCATAAGGACAAGGGTAGCTGATCTAGAGATATCCCTTAATTCCTTGTGAATAACTCAACAGTGTTGTTTTGTCCTGGCTGGGTGGTCGATAGTAGACTCCTACAACAACACCTGATTTATTTGCTTTCCCCTTAATCCTTACCCAGAGGCTCTCAACCATGTCATTGCCAACTGCAAGTGCCATACAATCCAACTCCTCCCTTAAATACAGCGCCACCCCCATGCCTTGCCTGCCCTGCCTATACCTCCCGAAGAGCCTATAACCATCCATCACAGCAACCCAGCCACAGGACTCATCCCACCAGGTTTCGCTTATGCCAATTATGTCGTAGCTCCATAACTGGGTCAATGCTTCTAGTTCCTCTTGTTTATTCCTCATGCTGTGCACATTAGTACAGAGACATTTCAAATGTGCTCCAGTGTACTCAGCACATTGTGGAGCAAGCTGAAGGACCTCGCTAGCACACTGTCCCTCAAACACTGGCGTGCTGCCCCCAGGTTTATCGCTAGTGAGCCTGGTTTTATCCCTTCCCCCCTTCAAATCTAGTTTAAAGCTCTTTCAATGAGCCCTGCTAACTCCTGCGCAAAGATCCTTTTCCCCCATTGAGAAAGCTGTACCCCGTCTGTCGCCAGGCATTGATCAGCTGCGTCTTCTTGTTTCTTCCCTCATCATTCCCTGCAAATAGAAGGATAGAGGAAAACACTACTTGTGCTCTTGATCCCTTAACCAGTCATTCCAAGGCCCTGAAGTCTCTTTTGATCGCCCTTGGACTTCTTATTGCAACTTCATCACTGCCTACATGAAAGAGCAATAATGGATAATAATCCAAGGGCTGCACCAGAGTAGGAAGTTTACTCGTCACATCTTTAACCCAGGCCGCAGGGAGGCAGCAGACTTCCCTAAGCAGTGGGTCAGGTCAGCATATGCATTATGTTTATACAACGTATGTTTCACATGTATTATAAAAGCAATTTGAATAAGATGTAGCCAAGAAATTGAAACTTTACTCCTATTGCAAAGAAGAACAAAATGATGAGATGGGAACAACAAGTTAAGTGCAAAGATATAAGACAAGCTTCCTTCTTTGTGTAATTTCACATGCAGAGGAGGTACACAGTCAGTCCTGGTTTTAGCTGTCTGGAAAGCAACTGCTCTTGGTCCTGAACAAAAAGGCTGGCCCCAGCTCCCCACAGCAGAACTGAGCAGAGACATTTCCCAGTTCCCCCTGGTGCATTTCTCATGAGCGCTGAACAGGCAAACTGCCCAGCCTGTGTGAGGCAGTGGCGTTTTGTGTAGCGAAGGGTTAAGGGGCAGCTGAGCTGTCAGAGCCATCCTGTGTTCAGCAGGATCAGGCCACTCTGTCCTGTGTTATCCCGAGCAGTGTTAGCAGCATAAGCCTTCCTCTGCCAAGCGCTGCCATGGCTTTACCTGGGACCATGGAGGTTTGGAGAGAAGGGAAATGACTCAGTAGCTGATTTTACCATTGGAGTCCTAAATGTGCCACATACCATACTGATCCTCATTTTACCTGTTGTCTGTGGGCTTGAGTACTTGGGTCCAGGCTGAACTTGCTTCAGTTGGGTGAACGGGGACATTACGGGGCCCCATGGGCAATGAGGTCTCCAAGTCCTCAACCAGGTCTTGTCCAGGCTGGGAGATGCTTACAAAGCCTGAGGCAAGAGAACAAGAGTTACTAACGGGCCTCCTGAAAGAAGCTGGATTTAATTTCTTTTTTTTTTTTCTCTTACCGTTAAAATTTCTCCACTTCATCCTGTATCATCTGAGTCCTGTATTACCAAAAAAAAAAAAAAAAAATCAATGCTCTTTCAAATCTCCAGGGGCTTGAAGGCTGCTTCTCAGTCATGGAGTGAGGCAGCCCTTCCACTCATCCTAACTTCAGTATCACTTTTCTACTCAGCTGTACGTCTCTCCACATAGTGTCTTAATATTCAATGAAATCCCCCCTTGGTATTTCCCAGGAACCTTGCATTGTGCTAAGAATCATCCTTTCTCCTGTGGTACTCAAGGTAACTGCCTTTCAGGAGGTCATCAGTAATATACCCTTTAATACCACTGCTACCATCTTACTGTGGAGTTCCTGCTGCACCTCCTCATCTTTTCTAATCAGCATGGCAGGCTGACAAAATTATTTGAGATAATATTGTAGATGCCATCGCAGATGCAGAGGTCGCTAAAGAGGCAGATACCATTGCAGATAACACTACATATGTAATTGCAGCTGCCAATGCCAAAGCAGATGTCATTGCAGATGCAGATGTCATTGCAGATGCAGATATCATTGCAGATGCCACTGCAGATGTAGATACCTTTGCAGGTGCAGATTTCATTCTAGATACCATTGCAGATGCCACTGAAGATACCATCGCAGATGCAGATACCTTTGCAGATGCCATTGCAAATGCAGATACAATTTCAGATGCAAAAGCAGATGGACATGCCATTGGAGATGCAGATACCAGTGCAGATACCATTACTGGATGCCACTTCAGATACCACAGCAGATGCAGATATCACTGAAGATGTAGTTACCAATGCAGATAAAATCGCAGATGCAGATACCATTTCAGATGCATAGGCCATTGCAGATACTGATGCCATTGCAAACGCCATTGCAGATGCAGGTATCATCGCAGATAGTGATACCATTGTAGCTATTGATAGTGTTACACATAACGATGAAGACACCAATACCATTATAGATACCATTGCCAACACCATTACAGATTGTGAGACCATTACAGATAGTCACACCAATATTTTTTATACCATTAGAGATACCCTTTCAGATAATATTACAGGTAGAGATAAAATTGCACGTACACATCTAGAAACCAAATACATGTGCAGATACAGATACCATTACTGATACAGACACAGATACCATTAGAGACAGAGATAGTGGTACCATCACAAATACAGAGACTGGTACCATCACAGATACCATCAGAGAAACTGATAACTTCAGACACATATATACACTCAATTGCAGATACAATTGCAAATACAGGCACAAAATATGTACAATTGCAGACACAATTAAAGAAACAATTAAACATACTATTATAGATACAAGCACAGTTACAGAAGCCATCACCCATACAATTGCAGATACAATTACAGATACAGATATAATTGCACATGCAATTACAGATAAAAGTACACAACACAGACACAAGCACATATATCCCAGGTGCAGATATCATTGCATATACCACCGCACATTCAGATACTATTGCAGACCCCTTCATTCCTTCAAACTTTCAGCCCTTTTTTCCTCCTTCCTGCCCTCCCTCCCTCCTTCCTTCCTACCTTCTTTCCTTCCTCCTACCCTACATTTCCTCCTTCCTCCCTCCCTCCCTACTTTCCTCCCTTCCTCCTTCCTTTCCTTCCTTCCCCTCTGTTGTCCAAACGGTAACGGAGTCTGATAACATGTTATAAACAAAGTTTTATTGTGGCAGTAAGAAAGATGAGGAACAACGCTCCCATACAGCCACTCATCCAGCCACCGATAGCAAACACAGGATCCTAAGCAATGCTGTGGCTCCACTGAACTGCCAGGTACATAGAATCATAGAATCACAGAATGGTTTGGGTTGCAAGGGACCTTCAAAGATCATCTAGTTGAACCCCCCTGCCATGGGCAGGGACATCTTTCACTAGATCAGGCTGCTTAAAGTCCCGTCCAACCTGATCTAGAGCACTTCCAATGGTGGGAAGTGTGCATGTCCACTGCAGCCTAGGCTGCCACCAATCTTGACCTCTCTAACCATCTGTGTTGGTAACACAGATCCAGTAATGCTTCTTCCCTGGTTGGGCTGTCTTATCAACTGGATTAAAAAATTATCCTTGATGTACTCCCAAGCGTCTCCCAGACTGCTCATGGCTTACTGTGGTGCTTTTCCAGCAGATGTCATGGGGATTGAAGTCCCACCTTTTTAGAGGAACGTGTCCTAATTCCTTTAAGACTTTTCACAGGTGTTCCCTATGGGTTTCTAATACATCAGCAGCATTTAGCTCTTCTCTACCACTCAAAACTCCATCCCCTCCCCCCACTAAGTCTAGTTTAAAGCTCCACTTATAAGTCTGGCCAGCTTTTTGGCAAAGACCCTCTTGCCCCACTTGTTCAGGTGAATCCCATCAGCTCCCAACAGACCCAGCTTCTCAAAGGTAGTTCCATGATGATGGAAACCATAATCTTGAGCATGGCACCAGCCACACAGCCAAGCATTCACCTGTTCAATTCGTCTCCTCCCTCCTGATCCCCTTACTCTGACTGGGAGGATGGAGAATACCACGTATGCTCCTGATCCGTTTAGTGTTGCTCTGAGAGACATAAAGTCTCTTTTGATGGTTCTAAGTTGCCTTGTTGCAGTGTCATTAAACCCTACATGTAATAGTAGGAGTGAATGATAATCTGTAGGGTTCACCATGCTTGGCAGCCTCTCAGTGATGTTGTGGTTTAGCCCCAGCTGGCAACTAAACACCACACAGCCGCTCACTCACTCCCCCCCTGGCGGGAAGGGGGAGAGAATCAGAAGGGTAAAAGAGAGAAAACTCATGGGTTGAGATAATGACAGTTTAACAGGTAAAGCAAAAGCCACATGCACAAGCAAAGCAAAACAAGGAATTCAGTCACTACTTCCCATCAGCAGGCAGGTGTTCAGCCATCTCCAGGAAAGCAGGGCTCCATCATGTGTAACGGTTACCAGGGAAGACAAATGCCATCACTCCTAATGTCCCCCCCTTCCTTATTCTTCCCCAGCTTTATATGCTAAGCATGACATCATATGATATGGAATATCCCTTTGGTCAATTGGGGTCAGCTGTCACAGCTCTGTCCCCTCCCAGCTTCTTGTGCACCTGGCAGAGCATGGGAAGCTGAAAAAGTCCTTGACTAGTGTAAGCACTACTTAGCCACAACTAAAACATTTCTGTATTATCAATACAGTTTTCAGCATGAATCCAAAACATAGCCCCATACTAGCTATTATGACGAAAATTAACTCTGTCCCAGCCAAAACCAGCACAGTGACGTTGCAAATGTGAGCTCCTGGTAGGCAGCAAACTTCTCTAGAAAAACTGTCTGGACAGCAAATGAGTTCTTCAGTGCCTCTCAGCAAGGAATCTGCAACTACTAACACTACGTGCTTTTCTGGCAGCACTGGTTTTAATCCAGATGGGTGGGTAGATCAACTTTTTATGGTCAGCTTTTCCTGGATCGTGTCCACTACTCATGTACTCTTCATTCTCCAAACCCAGAGCGTCCTATCTGTTATGTAGGGGTACCTCAGGGGAACGGGGAAGGGTCTTTCTGCCCTGAGCAAAAACAAAGGTCCAGTCTCCTTCAGCTCATTGGGTTGCTTGTGTCAGTCAGCTTCAGGTTGAATTCAGGCTTGCCTTCCCCTTGCACAGCATTAAGGCACGGCTGTCACAGCCTGGGACAGTGCACAATACCACATATCGATCTCCTGCTCACATTCTCAGATACTGCGCTGCCTGTTGAGCTCCTCTTGTAACATAACTACTTGTTTGAAGAGTTCTAGCAGGGCACAGTTGCAGGTATGACCACTGCCTTCAGGTAGCAAGGGTAGAGAGGACTCACAGAGAGATCTTTGTAGATTAGACCACTGAGCAATCATCAACCATATGAAATTTAACAAGGACAAATGCTGGATTCTGCACTTGGGACAGTATAATCCTGGATGTATGTATAAACTGGAAGACAAGAGGCTGGAGTGCAGCCCTGCAGAAAGGGATCTGGAGGTTTTGGTTGATGGTAACCTCTATATGAGTCAGCAATGTGCCCTGGCAGCCAAAAGGGCCAACTGTATCTTGGGGTGTATTAAGCACAATACAGCTAACCAGTCAAAAGCAGTGATTGTCCCACTCTACTCAGCATTGGTGCGGCCTCACCTTGAGTGCAGTTTTGGGGCTCCACAATATAAGAAGGATATAAAAATATTAGAATGTGTTGATATCTATAAATGTGAAAGTATTCACTTATTTTGAAGAGTTAGAAGCTGTTGTGACCAAAAATTAAACTAGATCCTTGTTGTTTTGGGGAAGTCAGGAAGGCTTCAAGATAAAAGGCTCCTAAACAAATTTATGACCACGACATTTGACCTTAGAAAAGCAGATGTACGGAACCATAAAGATAAGGAACTGCAGAGCAAACACTAAACCAGAACAGACTACCCCTCAAGGACGTTATATACATCGTTCTAGAACTGAGTTTGCGCGAAAACAAAGGTTAACTAGCAGACACAGTGGGGAAGAGTATATTCTTCATCCAGAGACCCCTGACAACCACTCGGAGACACTAACAGACATGCGCAAAGGACACTTGCATATGATAATGAGTTCTCAGAAAAATAATGAATATGTCTATCTTTTCTCAGAAAAATAATGAATATGTGTGTGAAACTTGTATATAAGCTATGCAATTAACCCTGTGCGGGGCGCACATTAGGAGGAGCGATCCCCCTGTGCGTCCAGCACTGCAATAAAGAACACCTGCTTAATAGTCACCAAGACTATTGAGTCCTGATTTTGGCATTTCACGGCTTCATTTCTGGATTTCACAGCTTCAATGTCCAAAGGAGGGCAACAAAAATGGTGAACAGACTAGAGGGCATGACTTATGAGGATTAACTGAGGGTAGTAGGTTTGTTCAGCATAGAGCAGAGGAGACTGAGAGGTGACCTCATTGCTGTCTACAATGTGCTGCTACAAGGTGCTGATGTCTTCTCTCTAGTGTCCAGTGATAGGACACGAGGGAATGGCTTAAAGCTGCATTGGGGAAGTTCAGATTGGCTATCAGGAAAAAGTTCTTCACTGAGAGGGTGGTCAAGCACTGGAACAAGCTCTCCAGGGAAGTCATCATGGCCCCTAGCCTGTCAGTGTTCAAGAAGTGTTTGGACAACATTCTTTGATATATGGTTTAACTTTTAGGTTGCCCTGTGTGGAGTCAGGAGTTGGACTTGATGATCCTCACGGCTCCTTTCCGACTCAGGATATTCTATGACTCTATGACAAGCCTCCACAACAGCCAGGTGCCTGCTCTTGCCATATCAGCTACTCAGTCACAGATGGCATCACAAGAACCTGAACAAGCCAGGTTCCAGCTCCTGCGCAATCAGCTACTCAGCCACCAGGGACATCACGAGCACCTGCACAAGACAGGGTTTTCCTTCTGGGCTATCAGCAGCCAGTTCAAACCATGGAAAGCTGATGCTAGCAGCAGCAGCAGCAGTTGACACGTGCTGAGAGCAGTGCAAAGCTTGTGAGGTTCCCAGGAGAGGTCTGAGAGGGTTTCTGGGCCCCTGAAACCCTTGGGCTGTATGAGTGGGGAGGGACCAGGTGGCGGCAAGGATGACCAGCTGCTGGAGGACACCAAGACACTGGGTGACTTGGCTTCAACAACCAGACCACCTGCCCCCAAGGCCCTCATCACTGGTTGTAATTCCTCCCCCCAGGGAACTCAAGCAATGGTGACCACCTGACAGAAAGCTACGTCCTCTGCATTCACTGGGATGCACCCACTGGGTCCAGTGCAGCTACCCAGACAGAGCTCCCAAGGGAACATGCAGCCATCCAGGTCTCCAGCTGCAAGGTGTGCCCAAGGTTTCTACTAGTGTAGAAACTGGCCAGTAGCAAGAATGTCTGTGGGAGATGTGCACCCATGTAAACGAACTGCTCAGCTTGGTGGCTGAGCTTCAGGAGGAAGCTCAACCTTCAGGTTGAGGAGCATCCAGGAGTCCAAGGAGGTTGACTGGTGGAACCATACTCTGCCCCCACTGGAACAGAAACTTCAACTAGGCGTAACACATGACAAGGGGGATCCTGCACTCCACCAGGTAGAAAGCAGTGACTTGAGGGACAGTGGTGAATGGAAACAATTCTCTGCTCAGGGCAGCGGAAAAAGCTCCTCCTTGTCTACCTTGCCTTCCCAGGTGCCCTTACACAACAGATACGAGGCTCTGGAATTGGAAGGACAGGGACATGATGAGTTGGATGACAATCCATCTATGCTAGAGGAGTCACCAAGGTCAGGTCAGCCTATCCCCTGCATCATGAGCACCTCCATGAAGACAAAATGGCCAGTTTTGCCATCTGATCCCACCCTATCATCTACTCAGCTACCAGAGACATCACAAGAACCTGCACAAGTCAGGTGCCTGCTCCTGCCCTATCACCTCCTCAGGAACCTGTGATGACACAAGAACCTGAACAAGCCATGGAAAAGAGATGCAAAATGGATGAAAAGCCTTACACTTTTTCTGCAACTGGGGATCCAGCACATATTTTGGGGGCTTCTCTGGGTGTTGCTGCAAAGAAATGTCTCTTAGTGGTGGACATCACAGGATGGTTTAACTCACTTTACCTCTATGTTGACCTTGTAGAGCACAAACTTGTGAGGGCCTTCACACCTCCTTTATTGTGCTGTGTTCTTACTGGTGGTAATAACAACGAGATCTGATAAGCCACATGATCAGCATTGAAATAAAGACTGACCAGAACAAGCATGTCTGCTTTCGCTTTAGGAAGGTGATTGTGAAAATGCGTCTTTGGCTCAAGAAACCTCTGCTATATTAAGAAACCACGCCAAAATGGTAGTGGAGAAAAGCTGTGGATACCTGTGCTTGTATATGAAGCCCATGCTGGCAGTGGTATTCCTGGTTTTCAAGGTGTTCCTGTGATGTTGGGTGATGGGTGTTGGAGATATATCCTGTACTCTGTTTAGAAAGGGCATCCCATTTCGGAAAAGGGGTTGGAAATTGTTTAAAAAAAAGGTGTTTGGCCATGTTTCCAAGGACAGCTAACCCCAACTGACCAAAGGGATATCCCACACCATATGGTGTTGTGCTCAGTAATAAAAGCTGGGGGAAGGAGAAAGGGGAGACATTTGGAGTTATGGTGTTTGTCTTCCCAAATAACTGTGTGATGGAGGCCTACTTTCTTGGAGATGGCTGAGCATCTGCCTGCTGATGGAAAGGAGTAAATTCATTCCTTATTTTGCTTTGTTTGCATGCACAGCTTTTGCCTTAACTATGCTGTGAAAAATGCAGCAAAAGCCTGGCTCAGGGAGCGTTCAGCACCCAGGTGTGGAGATACTTTACAGCACCTCCAACTGGTGATGGCCCATCAATTAGGGCCCATCAAGGGCCCATTAATTAGTGAGGACCTTTGTTCTGCCTCCAGTACATTTGCTTGTCAGGCTTGTGTCCCTGGAGGTGTTCTTGATGGCTTGCCTCTTTTCCTGGGTATCCCATTTGAAGAGGTCCACGGCCAGATGATCCTGCTGCAATAAACATTCCCTCACCCCACAGACCCTCACCAGTCGGTGGGACTGGCCAGGTCGAGCTCCTGTCACTGCCTCCCACACGGTGCATGGGTCAGGTTGGTGTCACTGTCTGTTGCTGGCCATGGCCATGGGCTCCCCCAGCCCCTCAGGGCCTTGCCACTGGTCAGAGGAGCCCTGTGCCTGGCTCCTGCCTGCCGACACCGTGGGCATCCATGGCTGCATCCAGGTGTGGAGCTCAGCCAGTGCTGGTGCCTCGCAGGGTTTGCTGTTAGTAGCACCCAGACACTTGTATGATGGCTCTGTGTCACACTCTGTCACACACTCTTGTGTCATGCTCTGCCTTTCTGTGGAGAGAAACGGCTGATCCCCAAAGCTGTCAGTGGGGTTTCTGCCACCGCACCCCCAGCCCATACCTCTTGCAGGAGAGCCGGGGCAGCAGGTGCAGGGGACAGGAGGGCTATTTCAGTTGGGCTGGGCCTACAGCTACCAGGCGGCCAGGGCCAGGCCAGGGGGGTGCAGGGGCCAGAGAGAGGCAGGACGTGCTGGTTTTCCAGGCACGAGCAGTGGCTGCTGATGTTGGGTCCAGGTCTTGGGTGTGCTAGGGTGGCTGGTCCAGCTGTCTGGGCGCAAGGGGCAGCCGCTGCTGTTGCTCAGGGCTACCAAAGCCACAGAGAGGTGCCTGTGGAGAGAGGAGGCTGCTGAGGCCCTTGGCTGCAGGTGGGACACAGGGACTCTCCGGACTAGAAATGTTTTGTGGCTCCAAGCAGCCATCTAAGAAAGCAGTGGCAGGGGGGAAGCAGCGACTCACTCTTTTCTCCTCCTCCACCGGATCACTACACAGCACAACGCTGTCCCAAGCAGCAGGGAAACCAGGACTGCCACTGTGCCTATCATACAGTGTCTTTGTATATCTTGGGGATGCGAAACATTTAGGCTTCTCTCACCGACCACACCTGGAGGAGGAATTCGGGGCACCACGTCGGTCTTGTGCACCATGGGTAACCTCACAGCACGTTTGATATGGCCAGGAATTCTCTTTTTCCCTTTGTTAGCAGCTCTGCAACGCTTCCTGGCTTGCAGCAGAAGCAAAGGGAACTCCCCATGCCAGTGCACATCAAAGGGCTCAGGAGCCTCTCCTTCACCTCTCAGCTTTCTTTACATGCTGGGATGACCATGATCCATTTTTCCCAGGGTCACAGTTTTGCTGTTCACATGCCAAAATTTCTTTCACACCCACCCACCTGCACTTTCCCAGGCCCCCCCAGTGCTGTTGACCCTTTAGGACAAGTTGTCCCACTGAACAAAACTCAGAAGGCCACAAGGAGAGCACAGAGGGAGAACAGCTGCTTGACCAGTCACTCACACACACACACACACACACACAGACAAAAACCATCCCTGCAGCAGGGACTGCCACCCCCAACCCTCCCTCCCTCCGGGCCAGCTCCGACACCCCGAGGGGACAGAGTCAGGCGTTCTCAAGAGGCGCTTGAGCCTTGCTCTCCCCTTCTGCCTTTTCTCCAGCATGGGCACCACTTGCAGCTGCTCCCAGGTTTCAGGACATGTCTGCCACATAGGGACCACAGCAAGACTGCTCAGTACCTGGATTTGTTAAAAAAAAATTTGTATATGCTGCTGTGGGGGTTTTCTCCAGGCCTTGACAGCGCCGCCAAGAAGCAGAGACAACAGGTAAAGCCTCAGCATGGCTCAGGCACAGAGGATGCAGGAGGGCGAGGAGATTGCCTCTAAGCCCCTGTCCAATCTGGGAGTCAGGGCATTGCTCTGGACCTCAGCTGATGGGATAGATCCACTCTGTGCTGCTTTTGTGCCTTGGGCCTCTAGGGACTCACTGCAAGCTCTGGGATGCAGCTACAGCAGGAGGTACATTCATGCAAGAGTCACATTTCCCATCATCTGCTGCACATGGTCCAGATGCCTCGTTCCCAAGAGGACAAACTTCCAAAATTCCTGGCAGCTGGGTGCGATGGAAAGTGAGCAATAACTCATCACATCCACAGAGGTTTACAAGCGCCTCTCTGGCACACTGCTGCCAATATCCTCCACAGCCCAGAGCCGACAGCCATCCTGAGAGCCGTTCCTGGCTCCTTTGACAACACTTACTCTGCACTAACCTTTTCAGGGTTGGCTGCTAACACGATGTGCAGGAGCAGGCACCAGGGGAAGAGCCTGCTGACACACACCGATTCTGATGGGTGACACCGGCTGACCACGGGACAGCAATTACTTGGCATGCCAGTGGCTTGCATTGTCTCTGTTTCTTTGGCAGAGACTGGCAGTAAGCCACCACGTCCTTCCAGAAACGCCTCCTTCTGCACAGCCTCTCAGTCCGTTTCTTGAGAAAGTGGGACAGTTGGATTAGATGGAACCATTCCCCATCAGGAAGATGGTATCTTCAGGAGGCAATACTTCTCAAAGACATTGATGAGGTTTAGAAACAGAGGCGATGCAAGCTTTTGGGGCTGTGCCTAGTCACTAGTCCAAACAACAGCAAAACTTGACCTGCTGGGAGAGCACAGGAAATTGCACACGATCTTCTGGTTTGCATTGCAGGTAGTGCATTTTTGGCAAACTGTAAGGTGGTGCTAAATGCCTTCCTTCAAAGAGGACGGGAAGAAGCTGCAGCCCAGTCCAGCCGGGGAAAGAGCCCTTCTGAGAAGGGCTCCTCCGCAAGGCCCTCATGCCCTTCCCTGTAAGCACCGGCAACGGTCACATTCGTCCCATCCCAGCTATCGGTCTGCAGACAGGAAATCGAGCACAACCCAAAAAGCCTGATGAGTCAGCATCTCCACCTGGCTTCCAGCACTCGGAAGGGGCAAGCAGCATTGCTTGGGACCTCGCTCCTGCCTGGAACTGGCCCAGTGGGCAAGCAGTGCTGCGCGTGAGCTGAGCACAAGTTCAGCACACGCCAGGCCCTCAAATCTGCCTACCGACATCTGCACAAGCCACCTCTGAGCCGTACCGGTAAAACTGGGGCAGCAGCTGCCCCTGGCACTCGGCTGGAACCACAACTGGCAGCAGAGGCTCTGCACCATCTCTGTGGCTCACCAGCACCTGCAAGGCGTGAAACCCAGCATCGCTGCTGCGAGGCTCTGATCGATCCCTTCCGGCTATGCAGACTTACAGCCTGTCCAGACATGGATCTAAAACCACCGGTTGCCAAGTCTCATGGCTAAGGCAGAGTGAAATATACCCACCATGCCCTCTCTCCAGTTCCTTCAGAATTTTCCCTAGGATTTCAGATGGCTCTGGGGACTTTTTTCGTCTTTTAGCGTGGTACTTTGCTCTTTGAGGACCCTAACAGAAAGTATTCAGTTCAATTTCACATGAATAAAATACGGAAGACCAGTGCTTAGCCTGTGAGGTCAGTAAAGACTGACTACTCACCCCTGGGATGCCAGCTGGGCTCCAGTGCAGGATCCAGCCGAGGAGCTGGAAAAGCCTTCCCTACAGGCACATCTGTAACTAAACACCCAGGAGAAGCCTCCGTCATCTGTTGTGATCTACATGGGCAGAACTGAATCGCAGAAGAGGTAAGGGGATCACACAAGAAGAGGGCACACACGTAGAGGCGCCCGGCTGGCTGACCTTTGGGCTCTGAGATGGCAGCTCTCAAAGGGAGGAAAAAGCCATGACGTACCCATGCAATCTCCTGGAGGCTCAGTCCTGGAACCCAGCCTGGAAGCTGGATCTCCTCCAGGATGCCCCCAGGGCTCAGAAGAACCAGCATCCAGCTGAGAAGTTGAATAAGCACTGCCACCCCCATCATTTAGAAGCAAGCACAGATGAGAAACATCTCCATAGCGTGTCGGAATCCACTTTCACCTTAGTGAACTGCAGGCACTGGAAGGGCGTCAGGTAACGAAATGGGAGCCAGAGGTAGGTGGAAAGTGCCAAAGCTGCAGAGGGGCCTAGTGACTTCTTGGCTGGCACCTGGCAGCTCTCCAAACACTCTTTCTAGGCCATGTGCAACACCTCTTGAGGAGCGGATGGACCAACATACGGCCCCTTGGGGCTTTATTACCTGGAGACCTCTAACACACACAGAGGGAGCCCATGCTAAAGCACTGGAGGAAAAAACCATCATCCTTCTCAGGCTTCTCAGGCAGAAGAGCCCACTGGCCCATGAAAGGCTGCACCAGCACCACCCGCTTACCAGCTTGCCATGGAGCAGCCTGGGCAGCCCGGGCACGCGGGGCCACCAGGCAGAGGAGGAGATGTCAGACGGGGGACATGGGCCCCCGCACTAGCACCATGCTGCTTTAGCTGCTGCTGCTCCTTCCACTGCTGCTGCTGCTGCTGTTTCCGCTGCCGCTGCTGCTGTTGGGGCTGGAGTGGAGTGGTTGGTGCTTATGGCCGGCGCGGCACTGCGGGGCTCTGTGACGTCACAGCCTTGCTGTGACCTCACAGCCAGGCTGGGGCTGTGTGGGGAAGGCTCTCGGGTTGCCCCAGCATGAGGCTGCTTGTGGAGAGCTACTGGAGTGCAGCTGGGGGAGTCCAGCAGAGCTGCCCCAGGCAGGGATGGCCAAAGATCTGGGCCCTCCTTGCCACGGGCTGGGGAAGGGACGAGCCAGCCCCTAGCCAGCTGTGCCTGCCAGGAAGGGGCCGGACATTGCCCTCCTTCATCTTGCTGGTGAACACACACTGCAGGACATCCTCCTCACAACAGGGTTAGCAAACAGTCGGTGACCTGAGAATCACTTTTCTTGCCAGTTAATGAAAAAACAAGGGACTGGCTGAGTGTGGGAGAGAGTGTCGTGGCACATTTGCTTGGTTTTTGCATGAGTCTTCTGTTTGAGCAGGCTCAATAAATTGAAGGTTGTATCACTGTCTGGAGAATTACTGACCTCCTCAGGTGGTGTTGCCAACAGCACATGAGGCTGAAGAGCGAGTGAAGCTGGTTGCCTCAGCAACTGAGTGATCAGCTCCAGTGAGCAGCTCTGATGTCGGCACGATCCACAGTGGAGCGCTCCAACGTAGTGCACAAGGGGGTTTCCTAAACCAGTGGAGAGACCTGCCAGGAGCCTGCAGCTCACGTGACAGTGGCTGAGACCTGGCCAGGGCCAGGAGCAACCACAGCCAGTGGGTGGCTGAAGGAAAAGGGTCTTTGTGTAAGAGTTAGCAGGGCTCATTGAAAGAGCTTTAAACTAGATTTGAAGCGGGGGAGGAGATAAAACCAGGCTCACTAGAGGTAAGCCTGGGCGTGGCATGCCAATGTTTGAGGGATGGTGTGCTAGCGAGGTCCTTCAGCTTGCTCCATGATATGCTGAGTACAGTGGAGCACGTTTGAAATGTCCCTGTACTAATGCATGCAGCACCTTAGCCATCTCAGTGGAGGCAGGGGATGGAGATCCACACGGCAGCAAAGACATGAGGGTTGTCAATGTGTTAGAAACCATGGAAGCACCTGAGAACAGTCACATAAGAATTAGGGCTTCTCGCCCAAAAAAGGTGGCAGGATCTATACCAATGCACGCAGCATGAGCAACAAACAGGAGGAGCTGGAAGCCATTGTGCAGCTGGAAAAATATGATATAGTTGCAATCACAGAAACATGGTAGGATGACTCACGCAACTGCATGGCTATAAACTCTTCAGAAGGGACAGGCAAGGAAGGAGAGGTGGTGGGGTAGCCCTGTATGTTTAGGAAGTGTTTTGACTGTCTAGAGCTTGACGACAGTAATGAAAGGGTTGAGTGTTGATGGGCAAGAATCAAGGATATCTGCCAACAAGGCAGATATCATGGTGGGAACCTGTTATAGACCACCCAACCAGGATGAAGAGGCAGGTGAAATATTCTATAAGCAGCTAGGAGAAGTCTCACGATTACTAGCCCTTGCTCTCATGGGGGACTTCAATTTACCAGATGTCTGCTGAAAATACAGTACAGTGGAGAAGAAAGAGTCTAGGAGGTTCCTGGAGTGTGTGGAAGATAACTTCCTGACACAGCTGGTGAGTGAGCCAACTGGGGAAGGTGCCCCCCCGGACCTGTTTTTTGCGAACAGAGAAGGACTTGTGGGTGATGTGATGGTTGGAGGCTGTCTTGGGCATAGCGATCATGAAATGATAAGAGTTTTCAATTCTTGGAGAAGTAAGGAGGGGAATCAGCAGAACTGCTACATTGGACTTCCAGAGGGCAGACTTTGGCCTGTTTAGGAGACTGGCTGACAGAGTCCCTTGGGAGGCAGTCCTGAAGGGCAAAGGAGTCCAGGAAGGCTGGACATTCTTCAAGAAGGAAATCTTAAAGGTGCAGGAGCAGGCCATCCCTACGTGCCTGTACTGGATCAGGCTGAGATGGAGTTGGTTTTCCCCATGGCAGCCTTCGTGGTACTGTGCTTTGTGTTGATGGCTGGAGGGGTGTTGATGACACACCAGTGTTTTGGCTGCTGCTAAGCAGCGCTTGCACAGCCTTGAACCTATCTCTCCAACATTTCCCCCCGCCCCTCCACCAGTGGGCTGGGGGTGGGCGGGATCTTGGGAGGGGGGCGTGGCCAGGACAGCTGACCCAGGCTGACCAGAGGGATATTCCATACCATGTGATGTCTGCTCAGGCATGGAAGCTGGGAGAAAGGAGGAGCAGGTGGGGCATTCATTTTTTGCGACGTTTGTCTTCGGGAGTAGCCACTGCACGTGTTGGGGCCCTGCTTCCTGGGAGGTGGCTGAGTGTTGCCTGCTTGTGGGAGGTGGAGAGTGGAATCTTTGTTTTACTTTTGCTTCTGCGCACGGCCTTTGCTTTTATTAAACTGCCTTTGTCTTGACCCACGAAGGGGGTTTTTTTCATCTTATTTTCTCCCCCTGTCCTGTCCTGCTAAGGAGGGGAGTCATAGAGCAGCTTGGTAGTACTTGGCGTCCAGCCAGGGTCAACCCAGCACAGTGCCAAAAGACGAGCTGGCGAAGAAGAAGACTGGCCTGGCTGAACAGAGAGCTTTGGCTGGAACTCAGGAAAAAAAGGAGAGTTTATGACCTTTGGAAGAAGGGGCAGGCAACTCAAGAGGACTACAAGGATGTTGTGAGGTTATGTAGGGAGAAAATTAGAAGGACCAAAGTCCACCTAGAATTTAATTTGACTACTGTGGTAAAAGACAGTAAAAAAAGTTTCTACAAATACATTAACAGCAAAAGGAGGGCTAAGGAGAATCACCATCCTTTATTGGATGCAGGGGGAAACATAGTGACAAAGGATGAGGAAAAGGCTGAGGTACTTAACGCCTTCTTTGCCTTAGTCTTTAATAGTAAGACCAGTTGTTCTCGGGGTACCCAGCCCCCTGAGATGGAAGACCAAGAGGGTCTCCATCTAAGATTAGATATTAGACATATCTAATCATAGAATGAAGCCCCCATAATCCAAGGGGAAATGGTTAATGACCTGCTACACCACTTAGACACACACAAGTCTATGGGGCTGGATGGGATCCACCCAAGGGTACGGAGGGAGCTGGCAGAAGTGCTCACCAAGCCACTTTCAATCATTCATCAGCAGTCCTGGCTAACTGGCAAGGTCCCAGTTGACTGGAGGTTAGCAAATGTGACACCCAGCTACAAGAAGGGCCGGAAGGAGGATCCGGGGAACTACAGGCCTGTCAGTTTGATGTCAGTGCCAGGGAAGGTTGTGGAGCAGATCATCTTGAGTGCCATCACATCACATGGCATGTACAGGACAATCAGGTGATCAGGCCCAGTCAGCATGGATTTATGAAAGGCAGGTCCTGCTTGACTAACCTGATCTCCTTCTATGACAAGGTGACCCACCTAGTGGATGAGGACAAGGCTGTGGATGTTGTTTACCTGGACTTTAGTAAAGCCTTTGACACTGTCTCCCACAGCATTCTCCTGGAGAAACTGGCTGCTCATGACTTAGATGGGAGTACTCTTCGCTGGGTAAAAAACTGGCTGGATGGCTGGGCCCAGAGAATTGTGGTGGACAGAGTTAAATCCAGTTGGTGGCTGGTCTCAAGAGGTGTTCCCCAGGGCTCAGTATTGGGGCCAGTTCTGTTTAACATCTTTATCAGTGATCTGGATGAGGGGATCGAGTGCACCCTCAGCAAGTTTGCAGATGACAGCAAGTTGGGTGGGAGTGTTGATCTGCTTGAGGGTGGAAAGGCTCTGCAGAGGGATCTGGACAGGCTGGATTGATGGGCCGAGGTCAATTGTATGAGGTTTAACAAGGCCAAGTGCCGGGTCCTGCACTTTGGTCACAACAACCCCATGCAACGCTACAGGCTTGGGGAAGAGTGGCTGGAAAGCTGCCCGGCAGAAAAGGACCTGGGGGTGTTAGTCAACAGTCGGCTGAATATGAGCCGGCAGTGTGCCCAGGTGGCCAAGAAGGCCAATAGCATCCTGGCTTGTATCAGGAATAGTGTGGCCAGCAGGACTAGGGAAGTGATTGTGCCCCTGCACTCGGCGCTGGTGAGGCCGCACCTCAAAAACTGTGTCCAGTTTTGGGCCCCCTCACTACAGGAAAGACATTGAGGTGCTGGAGCGTATCCAGAGAAGGGCAACGAAGCTGGTGAAGGGTCTGGAGAACAAGTCTTATGAGGAGCGGCTGAGGGAACTGGGGTTGTTTAGCCTGGAGAAGAGGAGGCTGAGGGGAGACCTTATCGCTCTCTACAACTACCTGAAAGGAGGTTGTAGCGAGGTGAGTGTCGGTCTATTTTCCCAAGTAACAAGTGATAGCATAAGAGGAAATGGCCTCAAGTTACACCAGGAGAGGTTTAGATTGGATATCAGGAAAAATTTCTTTACTGAAAGGGTTGTCAAGCATTGGAACAGGCTGCCCAGGGAAGTGGTTGAGTCACCATCCCTGGAGGTATTTAAAAGACGTGTTGACATGGCACTTAAGGACATGGTTTAGTGGTGGACTTGGCAGTGTTAGGTTTACAGTTGGACTCCATGATCTTAATGGTCTTTTCCAACCAAAATGATTCTGTGATTCTATGTCAGTCTTGAGATGAGAGGAAGATTCCCTCCTGTAGGCAGCTTCCAGGCTGGAGCCCAGTTTGGCACCTTGGGGGACCCCAGGGCTAACAAGTAACTTTTTTTTTATGGGAAAGATGAAGCCTTTACTTTTCAATTTCTTCTTCATGTGAAATTGAACAGAATACTTTCCAGCAGGGTCCTCAAAGAGCAAAGTCAATCATTAAAACAGAAAAATATTTTCTTAAATTATTTGACATGCAAAAGGAAACCTCAAGAGAGCACACAGTGGGTATATTACAGTCTGTGGTAGCCGTGAGAATCAGCAACCAGAGGTTTTAGATATGCATCTCGACACACTGTAGCCTGCACAGCAGGGAGGGATCGATCAGAGCCTCGCTGCAATGATGCTGAGTTTCACACCATGTGGTAATTTTAATATTTCTAGCTTTATAGCCAATGGAGCATGAGGAATGGTAAAACTGTGTTTAAAACCTTATGGTAAGTGAGTCAATGTAAATGGCAGTCACTGCCAGGTGAAAGCAAATCTCTCCCTCTCTGTTTCCAATATTGCGATCCTAAAAACATAACCTCCACTTCTACTGTTGCCATCCATGTAAAGGCTTGCTCATTAAGAAAACGGTCTGTATCGGTTATACCGGCAGCAGCTGCAGTGAGCTGTTCAGTGGCTGTGTTCAGGGCTCTGTAATCTACTGCTTGTCATGACTTGCCATTAGGTTTCTCTACCAGCCATCCAGGAGAATTGTAGCAGGAATGAGACTTGACCACAGTTCCCCATTCTTCCGGCTCTTTTATTAATTCAGTAACAGGATGAATGGCATCAGAAGGTGACTTGTATTGTGGGGTAAAGGGACAGGACCTGGACCTCGTGCTAATGACCTGTTTGCAACAGGTTAACAGTCAGGGATTCGTCGAAGCAAGGTAAACTGTGGGTAGAGCGCGTGGTGCCCCTATTTCCCATTTTCCCCATGAGTCCACCCACGGCTGACCCTTCATAGAATCATAGAATCATAGAATCATTAAGGTTGGAAAAGACGTCTAAGATCATCAAGTCCAACCATCAACTAACACCACCATGACTCCTAAACTAGGCCCTGGAGTGCCACGTCTACACCTTTTTTGAATGCCTCCAGGGTTGACGA
>WAAD01039701.1:42142-71465 GCA_013389945.1 Fregata magnificens
TTCTTGGCCACCTGGGCACACTGCCGGCTCATGTTCAGCCGGCTGTCAACCAGCACCCCCAGGTCCTTTTCTGCCGGGCAGCTCTCCAGCCACTCTTCCCCAAGCCTGTAGCGTTGCATGGGGTTGTTGTGACCCAAGTGCAGGACCCGGCACTTGGCCTTGTTGAACCTCATACAATCAGCCTCGGCCCATCGATCCAGCCTATCCAGATCCCTCTGCAGGGCCTTCCTTCCCTCGAGCAGATCAACACTCCCACCCAGCTTGGTGTCATCTGCAAACTTGCTGAGGGTGCACTCAATCCCCTCATCCAGATCATTGATGAAAACATTGAACAAAACCGGCCCCAGAACCGAGCCCTGGGGAACACCGCTCGTGACCGGCCGCCAACTGGATTTCACTCCATTCAATACATCCATACCTAACATATTACAGGGACCTAGAAGTAAGACCTGACTGTCCATCCATTAGACAGAATTGATTTAGCCCTGTCTAGTGGGTGAGTAGTGATTTGCCAGGACTACCTATAAGAGAAATGAATTGCTTGTGGAGGCTGTCCTTTGTTAAGTGTCCTTAACTGCCATTGATATTTGGGCTCCTGTGTCAATGAGGAATGTTGTAAATTAGCAATAACTAACTGCAACCATCAGCTCAAGTCTGGGAGCCTGAGCAGTAGGAGCAGCAGCCCCGAGGACTTCCATTGGCTCAATCCCTGACCCCAGTTTCCCACATATTGGTCGTCTAGATTCATTGCATGTTGGGATCCACTTCTGCCTTTGTGAACTGCAGGCACTGGAAGAGGAACCATGCAATGACATGGGACACATATGCACATCTAGGTTCCCACAGCTGAAGAGGGACATGGGTGACCTTTTTGCTGAGACCTGGCAGCTCTCCAAGTACAGAAAGATTCATAACTTATCTGGGCAATCTCCCCAGGGCACAAAAACACTTGGAAGACCTTAGGAGGACCTTAAATAAAATTGGACATGCATGAACTCTTGCCACATTGTCAACGTTTATTCCTTCAAGGAAACAGACATCAAGAACTTACAGCCAGGATGCCCCCAGGGCTCAGAACCAGCATCCAGTCAAGAAGCTGGATAAGCACTGCCACCCCCATCATCTAGAAGCAAGCACAGATGAGAAACATTTCCATAGCATGTTGGGCTCCACATCCACCTTAGTGAACTGTAGGCATTAGAAGGGCGTCAGGTAACAATGTGGGAGCCAGACATAGGTACAGCTTATCAGCCTTTTAGCTGCTTATGAACAGAGACAGTGGTATCTTTCGGGGTCTGTGTACCCATACAGTAGGAACAGAACTGTAAGGCTGCCCATGTGAAGCCAGAAAGGTACTTTGAGCCAAAACGACTTTTATGATCATGTACATCTCTTAGTCAGACTCTCTGTTTGTTCCCGGCAGCAGGTAAGCACTTAAACTTGCCTGAAATCTGACACTAAAGGGCCCAAATGCAGGTATAATTTAAATAGATACTAAGAAACTAATTAGAGTGCTAGTAAGGGCTGCCGATTTAACAGTGGTGAAGATGAAGACTCAGTGCAGAGGTTCATTACAAAGCACCCCAAAGTTGCAAACAGCCTTGGTGGAGCACTGAAGCCAAGGCCCTGTTTCCTCTTTGCAGTATCTCCATCTTCACAAAGCTCGTAACTCATAATAGTGCCTGGGGTGCACTGTTATGCTGGGGTGTATCACCAGTGTCAAGATGGTGAATGCTGATGTAAAAGTTTGCTAGTTTTTTTTTTCAACTGCATCAACAGCCCTGCAGAGAGGAGAAATGGCCAACATGGTGTAGAGAAACCCAGTAAATGTTTGCTCCTGCCCCCTTGCCCTCGTGTTTGCATGGATTCTGCAACAAGGCAGGAGGCTTTTTAGGAAAAGTGCAGTGAAAACAGAGCTGGCAGTGCTAATTTCACCCAAGACTGGGACATTCTTGAAGAGATAAAATGCCTGCTGTTTTGTTTTATCCATGGGAGGATTTTAGGAGTCCATTTTTGCTCTTGGCTGGCTGTACTTTGTTTCCTGACATGGATTTACTGGGATGTTGTGGAGCTGGAGCCTCCCCTCCAGCACACCAAGCCCCAGGGTGGGAGAGAAGCAGCACAACCCCCAGTTAACAAACACACAGTGCACTAAAGGAGTTGCAGCGCAGTGCTCTAGGATTTGGGTTATTTCCAGAGAAATTAACAAGTCAAATCAAAAGAAAAAAAGGGAACGGCATAGATGCTCTCAGAGTATTTGAGATGCAGTTCATCAGACCCATTTCATCAAAAGTGAACCAGAGTAAGACCAAGTGTGAATCGGCATGATGATTCAATATAATTTATTTCTGGTTTTGAAAACCCCAAAAAGACATCTGAGCAGTTTGTTTCTCTTCCCATATTTCTAAATAGATGCAAGGTAAGAATGAGTCACTGACTAAAAATAAAAACAAGCCTCTTATCTTTTTATATCCTCAAGTAGAAAGTGGGATGTGCCACACTGATCAAGCCTTGATTGGAAGTTGGTTGTGTAGGTTGTATAGTACTGAAAGGTACTGTGTAGGTTGGGTGTACTGAAAAGGGAGACCTGATAAAGCTTTCCTTTCTCAGGCAATTTTCCCTTTCTCAGGCATTCTTGATAAGAAACTATGACAGGGAATATCTTTGATGGGCTCTTACTTTCTATGTACGCATGAATCAAATTGTGATTTGCCAAGGCTTCCTTGAGACAGTTCCTAACCTTCTGGGTACCTAGTGCACCGTAGTAGAACAAAGTATTATGACCCCTAAATATTTTCTACTGTGGTCTGTATTTCAACGTGCACGTGCTGAGATCATGTATCTAAGTTTTGTCCCATTAAAGTTAGACTTTTATTTTTTGGCCCTGTTGGTCATGGCCTGCTGTCAAGAGCTGTTACAGTTAATAGAAATTGCAGAGGAGCAAAGGAGTTACCAGACTGTATGTCATCTGCCTTGCAACCTACAAAGCACTGCACTTATATACAATCTGCCAAGGCAGTTCAGGGGTCCTGTTGCCTAGATTTGCCTATACCATGGTAAATCACAGCAAGCCTTCTAATTATTTGAGGAAACCAGGTGTGAGCCCTGATTATCTGTTGTCTTCTCTCCTCCCTTCCCTCAATGCTGTGCCACTACCAACCACATATACAAAGCATCAAGATTAAACCAGCTTTGAGGACAATCCTTCCTCTGTCCCTATGAGCCCTCTTGCATGGGGTATGTTTGTGCACTGGGAACCATTCGACTGCATGCAGTGGTTTGTCTGTCATCTAGTGTCCAATAAAACATGCTGGTGAGATTAGTCTATTGTAGCTCCCAAGTGACATTCAGGGGTTTGGCTTTTTAAAAATGTTTAAAAATGCAGTGTTACATGGCCTTGTTTGAAGATGTTTTAACCTATTATGCTCTTTGTGGCCTAATCAGTAATAGATTCTTAAGATACAGAGCCTCTGCAGTTGGAGTTGTAATAAATCAACCACATTTTTTAGGTGTGGAGGTCACTAATTCATTTTTAAAAATGGTAGAAAGGAGGACCCTGGGAACTACCAACTTGTCAGCCTCCCCTCTGTGCCTGGGAAGATCATGGAACAGATTCTCCTAGAAACTGTGCTAAGGCACGTGGAGGACAGGGAGGTGATTTGAGACAGCCAGCATGGCTTCACCAAGGGCAAGTCTTGCCTGACCAACCTAGTGGCCTTCTGTGATGGAGTGACTACATCAGTGGGAAGGGAAGAGCTACAGATGTCATCCATCTGGACTTCTGTAAGGCCTTCGACATGATCCCCCACAACATCCTTCTCTCTAAATTGGAGAGATACAGATCTGATGGATGGACTGGTGAAGGGTCTGGAGAACAAGTCTTATGAGGAGCAGCTGAGGGAACTGGGGTTGTTTAGTCTGGAGAAGAGGAGGCTGAGGGGAGACCTTATCACTCTCTACAACTACCTGAAAGGAGGTTGTAGTGAAGCAGGTGTTGGTCTCTCCTCCCAAGTAACCAACAATAGGACGAGAGGAAATGGCCTCAAGTTGCATCAGGGGAGGTTTAGATTGGATATCAGGAAAAATTTCTTTACTGAAAGAGTGGTCAAGCATTGGAACAGGCTGCCCAGAGAGGTGGTGGATTCACCATCCCTGGAGGCGTTCAAAAAAGGTGTAGACGTGGCCCTTCAGGACATGGTTTAGGAGGCATGGTGGTGTTGAATTGATGGTTGGACTTGATGATCTTAGAGGTCTTTTCCAACCTTAATGATTCTATGATTCTATGACTGTTTGGTGGATGAGGAATTGGTTGGACGGTTGCATCCAGAGGGTAGTCAGATGTCTCAATGTCCAGATGGAGATCAGTGAGAAGTGGTGTCCCTCAGGGGTCCGTATTGGGACCAGTACTGTTTAATATCTTCATCAATGACATAGACAGTGGGATCAAGCGCACCCTCAGCAAATTTGCAGATCGCACCAAGCTGAGTGGTGCGGTTGACACGCCTGAGGGACGGGATGCCATCCAGAGGGACCTGGACAAGCTCGAGAAGTGGGCCCATGTGAACCTGACGAGGTTCAACAAGGCCAAGCACAAGGTCCTGCACCTGGGTCAGTGCAAGCCCCGGTATCAGTACAGGCTGGGGGATGCAGGGATTGAGAGCAGCCCTGTGGAAAAGCACTTGGGGGTACTGGTGGATGCAAAGCTGGACATGAGCTGGCAAGGTGCGCTCACAGCCCAGAAAGCCAACTGTATCCTGGGCTGCATCAAAAGAAGGGTGGGCAGCAGGCCAATGGAGGTGATTCTGCCCCTCTACTCCGCTCTGGGGAAACCCCACCTGGAGTACTGCATCCAGCTCTGGAGCCCTCAGCACAGAAAGACTGTTGGAGCAAGTCCAGAGGAGGGCCACAAAAATGATCAGAGGGATGGAACATCTCTCCTATGAAGAAAGGCTGAGAGAGTTAGGGTTGTTCAGCCTGGAGAAGAGAAGGCTCCAGGGAGACCTTCTTGTGGCCTCTTAATATCTAAAGGGGGCTTATAAGAAAGACGGGGACAGAGTTTTCAGTAGGGCCTGTTGCGATAGGACAAGGGGTAATGGTTTTAAACTAAAAGAGGGTGGATTCAGAGTAGATAGAAGGAAGACATTTTTTATGCTGAGGGTGGTGAAACACTGGAACAGGTTGCCCAGAGAGGTGGTAGATGCCCCATCCCTGGAAACATTCAAGGTCAGGTTGGATGGGGCTCTGAGCAACCTGAGTTAGTTGAAGAAGGCCCTGCTCATTGCAGGGGGGGTTGGACTAGATGCCTTTAAAGGTCCCTTCCAACCCAAACTACTTTATGATTCTATGTGTTTCTGCCTGTCTCTTCACACAGCACGATGGCGAGGCTGTAACCTAGCCTCAGGCAAACTGCTGATGTCAGTGGTCCTAGCAGAGCCCTGAGAAAAGAGCCCAAGACTGCTGGTGTGTCAAAGCACTGCACACAGCTGTGAATCCTTATGCAAATATCTGAGATAATGTATTAAAAATGGGATCATAATAGGGACTGTAGAAAGCTATTTTTGCTCCAACACAGACTTCCATTTTTTTCAACTACTATAATGCAAATCAGTGTGACTGAAATAGGAGCCCAAATAATCTGTCCTCTGTTCTGTTTTTCTAAGTGTCTGTGATTTCTAGTTATGTTTTTTGTGCACCACTGCATCTTAGGGCTGGAGAAGGTCAAAGTGATCAAATTTCAGCTGAGTCGGGAGAAACATGAGCTTTAAGAGGGCATAAGTGACACACTCATGGGGCTAGAGTTGGGTTCTGATCTCCTCCCTCTGCAATAATTTCATACCAAAGACAGAAACCTAAATCAGCATTTGCAAGAGTTCACCTTTTCCGTTATTTGAAAGTGTACAGGCAAGCAAATGCAGCACAGACCCTGCAGTGGAGATCTGCAGCAGGGAAGGAGCTTGTTCTTCACCTCCTTATGCTTCAGGAGAAAGGTCCGAGACACACAAGGGGCAAGAGTAATGCCTGTACATTATGTGAGAACTGAATGAAGGGCCATAGTTAGAGCATGTTATTGGGTAGACACCAAGCAATTTTTGCCAAAACTGTGTTTTTGTCAGATAGATGATACTAGGCATATCTGCTAGGTGTTTCAGTTCCTTGCTTACCTGTCCTTGATAAGATGCTCCCTCTTAAAATATCAAATCCTTAATATAAACCCAGCAAATTTAATGGATAGGCATTTTTATGATCCGTAACAGGGGTGACTATTTTGTTATCCATGTTTATGCACACATGCCTTTGAATATAACCTATGGCCAGCTAGATAAAGAAAGGTGCATGCCACATGATCATTAGAAAGACCAAATCTTCTCCACTATGTAGTTAAATCACTGATGCTTCCCTTTGACACAGTTCCTGGATTATTAATCTCAACAAAGTTTAATTAGAACAACACAATTGCCACAGAATAAGGTTGTCAAAGGGCACGTGGGCATTATGAAGGGCTGTTCCCCTTTGTGAGTCACAGCCTCTATAAAACTTGCAAATAAGCTTGCAAAGGAACAGTGGTGCTTAAAGATCAGCTTTGCATATCCTAAAAAAAGGAGTGTTTTATATTATTTATATTCAAGCTCTTGTGGCTAATCATGTTAATTCAAGCAATGGTTAAGGGCCATCGAGCTAATAATGATTGGTCATCTGCAATTACCACCTTGAATATTCCTGCTTAGAAAGACCTCAATTACGTCTGCTCAACTTCAGAATAACTAACTGAACAAAGCTAAAATCAGGGCTTGAACTGCTTCATTCTGTGACCTTACATAGCAGCACATCTGCTCTGTAACTAGTGCTGTGCTATTTAGGATTAGTCCAGTCCTTCTCCCATTTACTCCAGCCAATCATATGAGCAAATGCAAGTTGCTGTATGTTTCAGTAGCTGTGCCTACAGGTAGGTGCTTTGACCGCAAATAGAGAGCAAGGATTGAATGAGAAGAAAAAAAGAAGTTGTTTACTATTCTTATTTATGTTACAATAACACAAAGACTTTTACTATTATTTGAATGTGCTCAATGTAAAGAAATAAAATAAATAAGCTCCAGAACATTAAGTGTTTTTCACTTGGAGCAATTGCATTTGTCACAAATTAATTTGATTGCTCTAAAGAGAGTGCAATTTAGGATGTTATAGGCAAACAGGGCCCTCTGGAAAGCATGTAGGCTGGCAGGGATGACCAAGACCTTGACATAGTAGACAAGGTATAAAGAGACATGGTATAAAAATCTTTTTTCTGCCAGGATCTGAGAAATATGTGTTAGCTAATGTTCTTAAAACAAATCTATTTCTTGATTTTAAAAAAAAGAGACAGAATGAAATTTAATATCAGGCATTCAAAAAGAGTGAGAACTTGCTGTAATTTTCTATGCTTAGTTGAATAGTTACAATTTGATTCAGACCAAAAAGACTAAGGCTGGAAAAGCATCTGCTTGAAACAATGGGCATTTTTGATGTGTGCTTCACTGGGGCCAGGATGCCTCCCTGGGGAGAAGGGATGGGGAGATGTTTTGGTTATTTGTATTGCTGTTTGCCCTTTCTCCTCGTTTCTGTTTTTACTTCTAAACGCCTTTAGCAAACAATCAAAAAGAAAATGAGAAAAGCTTTAAATAATATAATACTGAAAATAATGGTTTTGAAATAAACAGATTTATAATTGATAACACAACAATGCTATTTGTGTTCAGCAGCCTCACGGAGAAATGGAGCATAAGCATGAAGGGTTTTGGTTAAGCCTTTAAGGGTTTTATGACATACACTGTACATTAAAGAAGACAATACTTAAATGGTCATATGGACATATGCCAAACACTCAGATTATCTGATAACAAAAACTAGTTAGCAGCGAAAGATGCTGGTCCCCACCCCCTGAGCATGGCCTGCCCACACGTGGGCTTATCAGACATGGAGAATTACTGTGCAGAAGAGAGTTGTGTTCAACAGTATTGTCAGTAGCCGGGATATACTGAAAGGTCCTGGGTTTTAAACACTTAAAGTAATACATTTTTGCTAAGTAATCATAAAAGAAATTTTTAATGTCTGAGCAAATGCTGGTGAGCAAGGAAAGAGCCAAAGTGAATAGTGATGGAGCAGGATGCTAGCTGAATGCATCAGTTGGGCTTAAGGCCAGACTTGTCTGTACCTAGAGGTTGAAGCCAAATAATGGACAAATACACACTTTGCTAAAGTCTGGAGCTATTTAAAACTCAATTGATCATTTCTGCTGGGAAAAAACCCCCTAGGTTTAGGGGGTTTGCTTTTGATGTGATCCATTATTATCTCTCAAACCACTACTGGTTCTGATCAACCAGAAATGGGCTCTGAGTATGTCACACTACCCAGCTGCTTAAAACTTAAGCAAAAGTAAGTTAAGAATTTTGGGGAGCCTTACTATTCACTTTGCTCAGCCACGCTTTCCTCACTGGTATGGAAAGTGGATTTGTTCAATCTACACATGCAATTTTTGGCAGGCACTAGCAGACGGGAGCTAATGGGGTTTAGCTGCTGACAACTCTCTTGGCAACTGTCAAGTTTCTTACCCCCAGTTCAGGACTTCTTACTGGTTCAGGACTCCATTGTGCGATGTGGATGGACAGCGCCCCGTAGTGGCCCTGCCTGTGGGGAAGGCAAGGTGAAACACGTCTGAAATAAAAAAAATACTTATTCTGATTTTCAAAAAAAAACCTTGGAAAATTGCCTGACTGGAAGCAATTGAGGGACATAAAGTAGTCAAGTAAAAAGCAATTTCAGGTAATCTCTGGAGAGTCCTGCTGGGATGAACTAATTCAGTGTCTCAATGCAGCAGGCGATGAACTGAGGCAGCTGAAAAGCCAGAGCATATTCATTTCAGCTAATTCTATTACAGAAAGGGGAAAAAGAGGCCTAATCTCCAGCAGGACAGGAAGGGCAGCTGAGGGAACTCATCTGCCCCCATAAGCGCCTCCAGAAGTTTTTTGGGGCACCCTAATGAAGCAGAGGAGCTCAGGACCAGAGGGAAAGCGTCAGCAGCTTTGCACCATGCATCTGTATGCCGGAGCAGAGGCCCTCGCACAGAAGTCAGTCAAGAGCTGAGGATGGAGACACAAAATGACATAAAACTGAGATTAGTTAAGAATGGAAGAGATACAGAGCTATGTTAACCGCGCACTTGGTGGCAGATGACTTCCATCTGGTGAATAGTTTGTAGCATAGGTTGGAAGGACAATACTGACATGCACGTGTTAGAAGTTTCTATGCCAACAGGCACATGGGAAAATACCTGGGCCTCAGCTTACGTAGCCCCATGAAACCTCTTGCTTCCTACTGCCAAACGTAGAGGAGACCTCCAGAGATGGAGAGGCAAAATGATTTATAGGCAAGTTTAGAAATACATGCATGAGAGAGAGTAAAAAGTAATACTAACTTCAGAAAGGAAGTGGTGGAATTTCATTTTCCTTGATTCAGATTTCAAGATAAGGCAAGAAAACAGGAAGAAGATGTTTGTAATTGTCAAGCCTATTTGAAAACACAGAGCCATGCTGTGTCACCTGTCTTGGGAAGCTGTAGCGACAAGATAACAAAATCTAACCATTTTGTAAGGTACAGAATGATCAGACCTCTGTGGACCCCATCATCATCACATCATTTCTCTCTTCCTCTCTCTTCCTGTAAGCATATACATATGTGTATATGTATATATAAAGTGTGTGTATAAAAATATTGAAAATATAAACCTTCCAATTTCATACTAAAGCAAGAAAATGTCCCCATTTGTGTGGGTTATCCCACAATTCCCACTTTTTGTGAAACATCTCTTGCTGGCAGGTACAGCAGGCAGAACACTGCGACACCACGGTACTGGCATGTTTGGGGACTGACACCAGCAAAATAGCTTCTTATGAGCTCGAGGAAAAACCTTTATCATAAAACAAATTAACTGATGGATATTATAAACTGAAAAGATTAAAACATACCTGATCTGTGAACCTTTTACCCATCATTCAAACAATGGTCTCTGAATGCTTTCAGAACCTTCTCACTAATATCAGTTTATCAGCAGCTGGCTGCAAACCACAAGCCACAGAGCCAGGCGCAAACTTCTCAGCATTCGGAGAGGGCATCTGTATGGGCATTTGGACTATGATCCAGCCACAGCCTGTAGTCATACTACTGACCCTGAGAAAGGACAAGCCCTAAACACTAATAATCAGGGTTTCCTAGGCCATGGGTTTCTTCCAGATGGTCATTAATCCCCAGAAAATGCGTGCTGTGCCTCAGTTGTTAATGCCTAATTGACCCCATAATGGCAACACCTCTGCCACAGCTACAGGTTTTTCTGTTCTCCCTTAAATGTATAGAAGAGCCTGATACTTCTCAATCAAGGCATATACTTTCCAAGAGGCACAGCAGACTGTAGCCTACCAATTACATTCCAGTTACTGGGAAAAAAGATCCCTGTGGAGTATAGACATGTCAGATGACACTTTGTACAGCTGCAGGAAATGCATTAGCTGTTAAAAACCTGCTGATCCCAGGACTGTATATGCATTCCAGATCCCTGTATACAATGTTCCCTTGGAAGCTATAATGCAAAGAGGAAGCTGTCAGCTTTAGTAGCTTTTCTTGCAAAATATGCTTTCCTAAGATTTCCTTCAGCTGTTGCACATCATGTGACTTTCCAGGATTCCTGAGAATGGGAGCTGTCACTGAACCAATCAGAGAAGCAATAAGCAACTGTGACTAAATAGTTAATAATTTATTTTCTCTTTACTAGCAGTGGGTGACTCGAGTCTTACCTCCTGCATCCACGATGACTGTTGAGAATTACCAAATCTTTCTGGCTATGGTGCACAGTAAAGGCACTGGTGCTTCACAACATCTTATTTTCAGCCCTGTGGAGGCAGGCGATATTTTGACCCCCGTTTTAGAGAGAAGGAGCTAAAGCAAAGTGGGAGATTTTAATCCTCCCTCATTTTGGATGCCCAGGTCAAATAATCTCTGACCAGATTTTTCAGAACACGTGATAGGATGTAGGTGACCCTCCCACTGCTCCTCATATGGGGGGGAGACACTGTGCACCTCTGCCAGCAAAGTGTTAAGCTTTTCACCTGATGCGAGCTCCTCCACACCCTCTTGTTAAACTTTTCTGTCTTGGGCAATTTCTCCAGCATCTCTTCAGCAATGCCTACCTTATTCCTGGTCTGCAAAAACAAGTCATCAGCCTCCCTCCCATGCTTACCGCTGTCGTTCATCAGAGTGGGAAGTGCTGTTTGCCTCCACAGTTTATGACAGAGAAGCATAAATTGTGTCTCTCCAAGCTACTTACTGGTTGGAGCAAACATATTTAGAGAAGGAGGGAGAGCTATCTTTATGTAATTTGATTCCTACAAATCATTTGAACTTAATAATTCTGGCCTGGATTTTGGAAGCTCATCCATGCTGGCCAAATTACACGTCTCTTTATTGCCTTCTCTATTTCATTATTTTCTGATCCTCTCGAAATCTCTCTGAGAGAGCTGCTGAGCTGATGCTCCTTGCTTGCATGGGCTGTCTGCGGCACAGTCCGGGAACTGAAGTGCTAGGAAAGGATGCAGGAGCTGTTTCCATCATGCTTTAAAATTACTTGTTCCAGATTTTTGCTTTCAAATTTTGATGATCAACTCAAAATTTGATGAGAGATAATGTCACTCTTAAAGATAGAGATATGCTAAATATACACTGTTCCTTTTTCTCCCACCAGTATAGAAATTGGGGTAAACATGCTCAAAACACCCAGCAAGTTACTCCAGCCAGCATGATCCCCAGTTGTCCTCTTGGGCTTTCCTGGCATATTTTGAAGGCAGAATAAGAAGCACCTAAACTCTGTGTTCAAGCCCACAGCAATTTTCAGGACAGTATCTTGATACTTACCAGAGAAAGAAGGGTCAGGAATCCACGTGGAACCTATTAATCCCTTGTTATCACTATTTACCTCAGTTTAGCCCTTTTATGTTTTAATCCTTAGATGGTACCAGCCCACCAGTCTGAAACACTGGTACATTTATTTTAGCTTGTAGCAATCTGGCAGCTGGAATCACTCAGCCTCATGCACCACATCGCCTGCTGCCAGCTCAGACCCATAAACATGGTCCATACAGCTTGCTCGGGATGTTTCCCTGTTTATAGCTTATTTCAGCTTCAACTTTGCTACCCACTCACCACTGCCCTTGCTAGCACTGCAGTTCCTATGTGTCTGTGCTTTTGCAAGTGGGGTGTGCGTGCCATTTTAAAGGTTTGCTCCCCCAGACCTAAAGGCAGCATTGTGTGGACCACATGGGACAGCACCATACAGGCAGAGCAATGGAGGGGTGGCAGCTCCGCTGTGGGAGCCTGGGAGTGAGGTCTCTTTTCACTGGGGTTGGCAGCTTGCCACCTGGAAGTTGCTTTTACTTTGCTGTAGCACTTTCTGGCTTTCACATACTGCTGGAAAGAGCAATGGTTGTCTGTAAAGCAAAGAGCAGCATTTAAAATGGCAGTGGTCAAAATGAAAGGGGGTGGCAGCTGTAGCAATTGTAATTTTGAGGGCTACACAGATGGATTTGAATAATGGAGTAAGGCTGAAATCTGAAGATATATCTCTCTCTCCCCCTTCCCTCCCTTTCCTTTCTCCCCCTGCCCCGCCCTGAGCCAGAGTAATCTGAGTGTTTGTGCTAATTCATCAGCTGATTCAGCTCTTTGCTTGGGAATTGTCCTTGCAGATGATAGAGGTCACCTTAAGTCATCCGTCAGATTCACTCTGATAAAATGCTGTTTGGAAAGCAGAGGATAGATGCATTAGCTCCCTTCAGGGACTGGGATTTTGGTATTTGGTTTCCTTCATGGACTGGGACTTGAGTATTTGGGGTTTGGGGTTTTTTTAGATTTTTTTTGACAATCTGTGTATGTATATGTATATATGTATAGAGGCTTGAAACAGAAGAGGACTTCAGAAATACATACTGTACCTAGCAATGGCATGTTAAATTTTAATCCTCACAGCTGTGATGGTAAACAGGAAAAGACCATCCAACTTCTTATTGCAATCTGCATTAAGTGTGTTGATGCTGACAGACTGTGTCTCTGGGATTTACTGTGGTTGTTGTGTAGAAGAGATGGGAGAAACTTCTCCTAAAACGCCCTTTGGGTATTTCCAAGGTGATCAGGCAGTTCCTTTTTTTCTCCAGAATGAGTTTTAATACTTTGAAAAATAGTGTTTTTTTCTCTGACATAGGCTATGTATACTCAGTAGCATGGAAGATTTTAAGTTCATTTTTACCTAGCCCATAGGTCATGAATTTTCCCTGATCTACTTGTTCATCTAAACTTTGAGTTAGCTTCAATGGAACTGGAATTAAGTTTGGAAACAATCTGGCTTAAGTTTAAAACCTATTCAAGCCTATCAGCCTTTCCTAAACCCCACCTTAGCATTCCTGGAAGAAATATCTGTGTTCAAAGGCATCACATCCACAGCGACCTATGCTATCAAATCGAATGTTTTGAATTTGGATACCCAGGTGGAAACCTGAGAGCTTTTCTCCCAGATGAGCTGATCCCACCATACTGATGCAGAAGAATTGGATACCACCATTTTAAGGAACTTTTTATAAAATTGTGAGAAGTCAAAGACAGCCTGTGGCCCAGACCTTGGTACAAAATAGCATAGATCTGCCAGACTGTCCACTAGATGGAAGTGTTATGCGGTCCCTGCAGGGGGATGTACAGGATAGCCCCTTGCAAGGCCAGAAACGTCACACGGACTTGAGAGGCCACAAAAATCCACCTCGAAGTCCCTTACTGTCCACCTTCCCCTGCCACCAGCACACTCCAGTTTGAGCAGAGCACAGCAAGGGGGACCCACACTGCACTTAAGGCACTCTTGGCCACTGCCCATGGTTGGCACACTGCGGGACTTTTTGTCCTGGTATTATGTTACAAGACCCGCACAGAGACTCAGGTAGTGCTGCATGAACGGTGAGGGCAGGGAATGACAACAGTCACTGAAAACCAAACAGAAGACAGTAGTTTTTTCAGCTTTTCCTGCTACAGTTATCACCTGAAATCCAACAGACAATTTCTTCCCTTTTGTCTGTTTCTGCCACCCTCTCTTCAACTATTTCTTTATTCCTGCCCTCTTTTTTTCTTGTCTTTCAAAAGATCAAGTACTGTGTAAACATTGTCTTCATTATTACAGCCACCTCTGGGAACTGCACAGTTGCTCCTTCTGTCATAACTGCCCTGTGCTCTCCTGGCATATTCTGCATTCCCATACTTAAATTATTTTTCCTTTTTGATAATCCTTCCAGAAAAGCTCGGCTCTTTGAGCAATTGCTCTTACCTTTGTCTCCTTGTTAATAATCTCCACACCCTCTTTTTCCTGCGCTCTTGTCTCAGGTCCGATCATGCTTACCTTCAATTGGAAATGCCCTGAGGCTAGGGAGCATGTGTAATTATGAAAGGGATGATTAAATCTCATTACTCTGAAGAAATTACAGTTAATAATGTTCTTAAGAAGTCAGGTGAATGTGTGTTGAATCAATGATGCTATAGGGAGAGGGAACAATTACTATATGACTTTTTTGCCTTTACAAAATCAGTGTCAAATAAAGCTTATTTTTGTCCAAAACCTAGATAAATCCCTTATAATCTTATGCTATCTTTATTCTAGAAAAAAAAATTTCTGTTTGTGGCAAGCTGCTGCATCAGATTCTTTACTACAGAAGAACACCATGTGCTGCTAAAACTGTGCTTGAAACAATAAAATATAAGTGTCATGATTGGAAAAAAATTATAGGATCAAGATCATGTACAATTGACACCATCATCGATCTAAGGCATCCTTCTTGCTATAGCTACTATTTCCTTAGTTATTGGCAGGACAGATGCAACTGTCTGAGAGAGGAGCATTAAGCAATAGGTCAAAAATGTTAGCAAAACACTTTGAAGGCTCACAATGTACCAGTAAAAACGGCTTGTCCTCATCACAGTTGGTGAGGATTAACTTCAGTGACTTTGCTCTGAAGTACCTCGCACCCACAAACTTTTTTCCTTGGAATTTTTTTTTTTAATAACTAAATATTTGGAGGAATCATTTGGCACTTGAATATATGATTAAACCCATTTATAGTGATGCAAGACTTACTGGCTTTCAACAAAGTAGTTGTGGAGGCATCTCTGTTCCAACACAGCTGTTGCTCACTGGTCAGGTCCTCCCACTTCCACACTGCTCTGCTGAGCCCCGTCTTTTCACCTGCATTCCCTCTGTGATGACAGGTCTTCCCAGGCAGCTGCAGCTTCCCTCTCTAAGTGTGCAACACCAGGGTTTGTCCTCTCTGATGTTTGCTTTCCCACCTTCCAGTACTTTGGATTACCCAGCAGCTTCAGGGAGATCTGTCCTGGCAGCTGGGGCTGGCTGGTCTCAGGGAGACAGGAACCACAGTGGCTCTATGTGTATCTCCAAATAGAAATCATAACAAATACAAGATAGTGGATGAGTGGGGTTTAGCTGGAATAACAGTGAAACAAAGAAGCTCTGGCACTGGCAACAAGAATGTTAACAACAGCAAAAGGGTTTTAGGAGCATGTGCAAGGTACCCAGTTACGAAGGGAAATAGGTGAGATCCCACTACCAGCTGCTGCATTTTGTAGATTTCCTAATTACTGACCGAATTCTTGGGCCACCTAATTTGCACAAAAATTGTTGTCTTCTCCCTCTTCTTTTGCTTTTTTCCTACTGTAACATCAGCACAATGAAAAGAGGGGACAGAAAGCTGAGTGGGAAATGGCTGCCACGTGCTGGAGGGTGTCCAGAGAAGGGCAACAAAGCTGGCGAAGGGTCTAGAGCACAAGTCTTATGAGGAGTGGCTGAGAGAACTGGGGCTGTTTAGCTTGGAGAAGAGGAGGCTGAGGGGAGACCTTATCGCTCTCTACAACTACCTGAAGGGAGGTTGTAGTGAAGCGGGTGTTGGACTCTTCTCCCAAGAAACTAGCGATAGGACGAGAGGAAATGGCCTCAAGTTGCGTCAGGGGAGGTTTAGACTGGACATCAGGAAGAATTTCTTTACCAAAAGAGTGGTTAGGCTGCCCAGAGAGGTGGTGGAGTCGTCAACCCTGGAGGCGTTCAAAAAAGGTATAGACATGGCACTCCAGGGCCTAGTTTAGGAGTCATGGTGGTGTTAGTTGATGGTTGGACTTGATGATCTTAGAGGTCTTTTCCAACCTTAATGATTCTATGATTCTATGGAGACACAGTCCAGCTCCCAGGAGCACAGAAGCTTTGAAAACATGACTTTGTCCACACACACAAGTCTGAAAGGTCTGACTGCATATAGCACAAGGCAGCAATTCCCTCCGTGCTGCCAAGCAAAGTGCTGAGGATGTATTTCAAAATCTCATGGTGCTGCGCGGCTGCGGGGATCCTGCAGGAAAGCAAGCCAGGTCGGGTGAGCCCTGCTTGCCCAGCTGCTCCTGCTGATCCAGTGACAGGGAGACAGAAAACCTGCAAAAAATAAGAGTGCCCTGAGATATTTATGTAGCCTAGGTATGGCAACAAAGCAGGGGTCATGCAGTGAGGTGTCTGAAGTGGAAATATGAGGAATGTAACCATGCAGGAGAAAGAATTATGGCAGGAGTTGAACTAAGGGCTTTGATGACAAAGCTCTAGTAAAGGAGGTTGTGGTCAGCTGGAAGTGTTCAATCTAAAGGTGGGGTTGGGCCTTTTAAAGGTTTACTGGACAGGCAAGCAGCATGAGGGAATGGCAGGGAGAAAAACTGAATAGAAGAGAAATTTAACCCCGCAAATATAGGTGCACAGGATCAGTCTCACTGGAAACATCATCTATCTGCCAGGAGTGGAGAAGGAGGAAAGGGCAACCTCAGCATCAGTTTCTCAAAACACTCTGGTTCCACTCATTCTTAGTTTGCATAGACTGTAAATAGTTCAGTAGAGTACAGACTCTTGAAGTAGGGGAACATGGGGGCCGCAGTATAAAGTCTCACTGAGATGTCTCCAAGGGTACCTCACAAATCTTAGTTTTCTAATTGACTTTCTTAGTTCTCACTCTCACCTCAGTTCTTCTCATTGGGAACTGTAACCAGAGCCTGCTGCAGAACTAGGTGGAAAAGCTGGGGAAAATCATCCCTTTCTTTTGTTGTTTATTTTGTCAGTATTTGGGGAAATGTGGAAGTTTCAGTTCTGTCCAAGCTGAATCACTGGCATAGAAAAATCTGTAGCAGTGATGTGCAGACATAGCTCTCTATAGCCAGCACATATACTCTAAGGAGCTTGGAGTTGACAATGTATTTGCTTGTTTACAGAAGCAGTAAAAACAAACAGACCCTTCATTTCACCCTACAAATGTTTTATTTGCATGGAGAATTTTGGCACATGATAAGTATTTGGACCATGTAATAAGTACAGCTTATGTTCCCATTTTTATATTTTATTCTAACCTTGCATATAAAAACCATGGGGTTTATATTTTTTCAATTTGCCTCCTTCTACCTCATCCTTCAGTATTTCCTTCAGAGCAACATTGGTTCCCAGGCTGAAGATGTTCATGATGCGATCTCAGCTCTTTTCTAAAGGGAATAAATGCAAGCATCTCTGTGCAAATTGCAACCTTCTGATCGGTATCTTCTAAGTCAGCAGAGGAACTCAAGATACCTAATTACAGTTCCAGTATATGCTAGTTTGTTAAAAATCTGTATGAATCTTCTAAAAGTAGGAATCCTCCTGGCTTTGCCTCACCTTCCAAGACTTGGGTCTTCCCTTTCTCCTTCTGACACTGCCACTTCAGTATTTCCTTTCTGTTTGCTTGTGCTGCAGCGTCAGGATAACAGCCACAGCCGTGTGAGTAATTCAGTTAGGGGATATCCTGGCTTTATTCTGCTGGAAAGAAGCTGTGGAGAACAAGATATAGAAATTATATGTGCTGGGCTCATGATAATGCTCTCTTTCCTCTGTTTGCTCTTTCCTGTTAGGTCAACAGGCAGTAGAGTTGGCTGGCAAGAGCTGTTGAAGCAAGGTCAGTTGTGAGCCTCCAGATTGGTGTGCCTCTTCACTAATGGCCAGAGCTCAGCTGTTGTGCACGGGGGCAGACTTGCTTATCTTAGGGGCCAGTTTGTGGTGGGGGGGTGGCACTTTTCTACACAGTGCAAGTTGAAGAAATGAAATGTGCTGCCTGAGAGTGCCTTTAACAGGGATGTAGATGACTGTAATCACAGTTGGGCAATTGGTAGAGAGGCCATTGCATGCTAGCAATTCTGCCTAAATGGGGGGGAAGCAGCAAAGTGGGAGATGTTACCCAGAGAGGCTGGGAGTAGCTGAACCAAGCTATGGGAGACCTGATCTTCCAGTGGGATGTTGGACTGCGTCCCCCCAGGTGCATCCTTCCAACCTGCCCTTCCATGACCAGGGGCTGGGCACAGGTCTTGTGCCCACAGGAGAGGCTAGAGGGGCAGCCTGCACCCCAGAGACCCTCTGTCTGTCGAAGTCCTCTATCCCTGGACAAGTAAGTCTCCTCCAGCCTGTTCAGATATCTTTGTGCACAGCTGTTTGGTGTGAGTCTTTCAGCCAATGTTACTCAGGGAGGAATAATCCTTTTCTCAGGGCAGAGCATCTGCACTGGTTACGTGCAAAGCTCTGTGAGAAGCTGTAAAACTGATGTGGTGTCTAGGGAATTGGAGCAGCAGATAGCCTTCACGGGTAATGCCTGTGCTGGCCCTTTTCTTCTTTCTTTTGTACTTATAGAAGAGAAGAAAATATATTTAGTTCCTGCTCCTGCTGCTGCAATCCATTAACTGCCTTCCATTTCACAGCCGGGTGCTATTTTCCTCAGGGGAAGGTGATGCAATAAACATGCTTCAAATAATGAAAGGTGTCTACCCCATTAATGGCTTTTTGAGTTATGCCTTTGGGGAGAGATTTTCAAAGGTACTGCACAAGGTCTAGTCTCTCCATCTATTTTTGAAATCTTTCTCTCTTACTGTATAGGCTCCAGGGATGTCTGGGTCACCCAATACAAATAACAGCAGGGTCTTGGCTTTCCCAGCTTTCCCGTCAGGTAACCGGGCTGCAATGCCCGAGTGGGTGAGTTGTTGGTGAGCACCACTTTGAGTTACTGCTTGACTGTTTACACCAGACCAAAAACGTGGTAGGTAAAAAATCTTTTTGTGTGGGGAATGTGTTGTGCTGTAGAGAAGGGAAAGGAGGTATTTCTCCTTCTCCAGAAAGCAGACAGTCATCCAAATACTAGAGAGGATAGGGGATATGTTATTTGAAGGGTTCAGTGAAATTAAATTTTAGTCCCTGAAACAAGTCACACTTTTTTTTTAATAATACATTTGTTGCTGAGAAGAGTATTCTAGAGATTAGAATAGGAAATTGTGATTTTCTTGTACGTCCTCCTAGTTGACTGCATTGTGACTACCTGCCAAAAAGCAGTTTCAAAGCACATTCTTCATACCTGGCTTATGGGTGCATGTCCCAAGAGTTAGCATCCAAACAATAAAAAGTCAGTCCTGCAGTGACATTTCATTTGGGTGTGCAATGTAATAAAAGAAGGTACACTGAGTTATACAATTTCCTTTAGGCTGGTTTAGTTTTAAGTTAAATGCCATGACATATGTCAAGTTAATGTGCTTTTATCTGGTTATGTCAAACTGGGAGACAGTATCCCCTTCCTCACTGGACTAGCAGTAGTTAAGGAGCAAAATAAAACACTTCTCCAGCCATGCTGGCTCCTGCATGATCATGCAGACACTTAGGTAAGGAATTTTACTCATGTCAATGAGATCTTTGAAGTTATTCAAATACAGAACTGTTTGCAGAAATTGGCCTCTGATTTGTCTCATCAGTGTTGCAGTTTAAGACAGATACTTCTGGTCAAAACTCTGCTTTCTTTGGTCCTAGCTTGGCCCTAATTTCTGACATCCCCTTATTCCTAAATACATGTTCAAAGCCCAACTTGATGATTCCAGTTGGTTTGTTTAATTTTTCTTAATGTTTATTTCTTTGCACTGAATTATACTGTCAAGCACTGGAACAGGCTGCCTAGGGAAGTGGTTGAGTCACGATGCCTGGAGGTACTTAAAAGACGTGTAGACATGACATAGGGACATGGTTTAGTGGTGGACTTGGCAGTGTTGGGTTTACAGTTGGACTCAATGATCTTAAGGGTCTTTTCCAACCTAAATGATTCTATGATTCTGTATGTAGAAAAAATTGCCATTTTAAAGATATTACATAGCAGTACATAATCAGCTGGCTAAGTAAAACATTTGGTTTACTCTTCTCTCCCTAAGAATGTCTTCAGGAAGCAATGTAACATTACTTGCCCACCTGCAAACGGTCTACAGCAGTAGGAGTTTAATATTCAGTGCTAACAGGTAAAGATGAGGCTGATGGTTTTAGAAATGTTGTGAGTGGCACTGCACTGTTCCAGGGACCATGCACATTTGGGACAAAGAGGAGCTTTCCTGGTGACCAAAACCTGATCCCTTGTGCTGAGCTGAGCAGGGGAAGACAGGAAGCAAGAAGAGCTCGGGAAGATGGGAGAGAAACAGAGGTTGCAAGAGCAAAACATAGGGGTGAAATACTGATAAATGCTGTACTCTTAAAAACTAATAGCCACAATGATGTAAAAAATACAGCTAGTTTCAGTGAAGTGGCAAATATGTGGAGCATCTTTTTCAAGTGTGACAGATCTAGGATATATATGGGATATCCGTGGAAGGTATGCTTAGATGGAAACAGGAGAATGCTGGTTATGTTCTTGGCATCATATGCGATGTGGGTTTTCATTTATGGTAGCACTTCTTCGGTGGACCTTCTCATTGTAATGGTGGGCTATAATTACCATATAATTTGCATTCATTACAGCCTGTAAGAATTGCAGGTATTCCACTGAATAATAGGACCATTAACGTTTCTTTTATTTGTGCTACATTTTGAATGATGTTAACTGTATAATAGTGTGAATTTCTTCATGACAGGGTGATAGAGGGTTGCAGTTCTTTGGATGTGGTTTCACATAAGGCTATCTCTGGCTTCCAGCTCTTCCCCTCCAACTACAAGTCTTTTTCCAGATACGGTGACGAAAGATGTAGCTTATGCTTTGGCCAGCCTATAGTCTTTCCTGACAGAAAAAGAAAGCAAAAGTCTAGTTCTATTTTTGTTCATATTTTTGCCAACAGTTTTCTTTTTTTATGTGTTATTGACAGCCCACCATCATATGGGGAGTCCTTGTCAGCTACGAAAAGAAATGGGGCATGTGCTAAGAAGAAAGCGCACCTCTTCCCTTGCACGGTCCTAGTGGCCAGTCTGGTGGGCTGACACTATGGATGGAGGCATCTAGTCCCACAGATGTTGCTTAGGAAAAGCTGTGGCATGTCTGCTTTTATCTTTCTATGGAATTAATTACGTTTATAGCAGCAAAGAATTTGACTGCTGGGTACAAGCATGTGCTTCTGAAGTACTGCACCTCTGGTTTTTTTCTCAGTGTAAATGTAGGCTCATTCTTGCTTTTTAAGGAAGGGACCTGACTCTTGCTATGCACCGGTAGTATCTCCAGTGAAGACAGTACAGCTATATTTGTCTATAACTAGTGTGAATAGACGCCTGCTACGCAGCCTGTGAGTGTACCTCACATTTGCCTGCACCAATACACCCCTCCGTCTGCTTTGCAGATACACAAAAGCCGCTTTGGAAAATGATTCAGACATATAAAACTGCAGTAGCTACAGAAAGTACCCCATTAAGGTCTAGTTGTTTAAATGGTTACATTTAACAAGGTGCAATTAACTTGACGCTCTGTTTCTTTGTTTTCCTGAACCCTCCCATGGGGGGTCTGAACTGAGCAGTGAGGCATTTTGTTATATTTTAATTGTGGATTTTATAACATCCAGTGAAAACGCTGCCCATGTCAACACATTACAGTCATCCCTGAAAACACATTAGAGTTATCCCTAAAAAACATCTGATTTTTTTTAGTCGCCTGGGGTTGCCTTCTTTTGGGTTTTGTTTGGGGTTTTTTTTTGATAGCAGGTGTTTTTAATCAGTTCGCAAAAGGCAACATTATCTGAAGGCCAGAGCAGGGGGATAGACATCAAAAGACAAAGACTAAGGTATAAGTCCATTTATTTCTAACCAGATGTATAAAATAGGAACCTACTGTTACAATCTTAAATCCACGCAGTAATATCTCCAAGTGCTAAAGTTGAGCCCTGCCTCAGTTACCAGCTGCTGACATTGACCACAATGACACATTTTGCTTTCATAAAACATTTTAATTAGGAATAATAGGAATTTAATAGGAATTCAAGTTATTAGTAATTAATACAGGAGTTATAGCAGATGTCAGTGAAATCCATTAATTCCCAAAATGCGTAAGTGGAAATAGCATTATCCAAAACTCAACACCTTTCTGTTCCATAACTCATTAGTTCAGTGCTAAAAGCACAGACTAATTCAGCTGGGTTCTGGATCACACCCTGTTTCTTTTATGATACCGCTATCAGTGAGCTGGCTGGCTGGCTGGCTGGCAGCTTTGTCCCTGCACGCTGTGACCTCTCTGTGTGCTTCTACCTCTTTCAAAAATGCAGTAACTTTGCTTTGCTACCAGCCTATGCAGCTTCACCAGCCTTCTGATTTTTCTTTATTTAAACCTGATGCTCTTGTCACTGAGGGCCCTTGTATTTATATAACAGAGGAAAATAACAATGAGCTCAGATCTACTGTGAATTATTTAGTTGATTAGCTTTTAAATTAATGAAATTAACACCACAGTTAGGTTTGGGGTTTTTTTTTTTTAAGTTTTTCCTTAATCTAATTTAGAAAATTGGCACTGAGGAATACTGTGTTTAGAACAGGGCAAAATGAGTAGAGAAGGACTAACAGCCATTTCTAACCTTGTTGGGCTACTTAGGAGCGCAATGGGCATGTGAATGCATCAACAAGAGATGTAATTTACAGTTTGGCTTCCCTGATGTGGGGAAAATGCTCTATTTTAAACTTAGGTGTCCTCTATTGAGTGACATTAAGTGATTCAAAATAGATAAATTCTGGCCCAGACATGAGGTGCCACAGAAGTGTGCTTGCTTGGAAGTAGAGAGAAACTTTTGAAAGTGACTTTTACGTGAGCCTTGTCTTGAATCAAAAGCAGATCTGATGCACTTCCCAGAGGCTTGCTTTATATTAGGAAAACTGGCATTGCCAAGAAGATGTTCTAGGAGTGAGGAAATCACCTGACTACAGAAATGCTGCTTCGCTGTTTCTCCCAGATTAGCTCTTCAGCAAAAATGATGGAGGAGGAGGTGCCAGCAGCATCCTGGAACTCTGGTATGTTGCAGGGGGTTGCAGAGATGCTCTTCAAAGGCGCCAAAGCTGCTGTGTCCCATTGGTGTTATAAGAGCATCCTCTCTGGGGCCAAAACTCTGACCCACTGATTTTACCAATGTCACATCAATTTGGAGTAGTTCAACTGACTTCAGTGAAATTCCTGCTGTGCGTAACAGTGCAGCCAAAAGCAGGCTCTGGCTATGCCTGTCTCACTTCAGAGCTTATGAGAAGAGGGAAAATATATACAGTTCTTTTCTCACACTGGTGGAAGTAAGTAGAAATATTTCTTACTTGTTCAGAGAAAAGCAAAATCTGTCCCTGCCAAAGTACGTGCTGCATTTCTGTGTGTCTGCTTAACTATATTACTCCCCTGTAGGTGATCTTTGGCACCTAGGACCCTTTTGAGTTATAATAGGAAAATGAAGATGGAAAAAAAAAAAGAAAGAGAGAGAGAAATAGCATTGCAATGATCCACTTGGTTATACTGGTACACCCTGCTGTGCAGGCTCTTGTTTTGCTTCAGTTTAAACATGTGCCTAAATTATTTATCTAAAATGAAATAGGCTTGGTTTAAATCCAAATAAGGGTGTGTTTACCTCATCAAAAGAAAGTGAGTAATGGCAGCTCATTTACTCCTTGTCAATCAGATTTTGCAAAGATGATTTAAAAGGGAACATTTTCAGCAGTGTGTAGCATAAACATGGTCCTTTACTGCAGTTCAGTTGAGAAGACGTGAACCACTTGGGATGACCTGGCCCTTTCCGCAGACCTACTGGCTTCCTCAGGTGACTGAGACCAAGGAAGAAAAATGCTGAAAAGCAAGAGGGCACAGCATGGTCTAGAGAAGCTGTCGGTGGCTCTGAGGGAGGTGCGGGGCTTGCAGTGCAAGGGGGAGAAGGAGAAAACAGGGAGATGTTTGAGTGGGGGAAAAATCCTCCCTTCCTCTCTGGCTTGTTCCCTCTTGGCAGAGTAAGGAAGTATCCTGAGCATCTGCTCCCTGCTATGCCTAGCAGATGGTGTGCCAGACATGCCATTATTTGGACCCTCCAGCCATTCCTCCTTTGCAGCTCCTGGCAGTGGGCCAAGTGCTTATCAGGCTGGATATGCAACCGCTCAGGTCAAGGAGCAATCCCCACGGTTGTTGTACGGCCCCATCAAATGTCCAAAGTCACCTCTTTCTCGTGATGCTTATGCTGATCTTAAGAATTCGGTTTTGTGACAAACAACTCTTAATTCCTCTGCTCATTTCTTGCATGCAGATGTTACCTCCAGCAGCTTTCTGCCAGGAACTTACCAAACTCTTGAAAATAAATATTTTCAAGCCACCTGAGCCTTTCAGGTTCTTATTCTGAAGCATATTTTGTTTAAGAACAGTCATTACCATACCTTACCCAAACATCTAGCCAGTCCCAAAGTGTTCTTACCCCTAAAGTAATTTTTTTTTTCTTAAATAGAAACCAAGAGAAGGAATCGGGGACTGCTCGCCAGGGTTTCTTATGGCTGTTTCAGGGTCAGTTTAAAGATTTTTTGTTCTGATGTTTGCTATAGCTGAGCTGTACACAAATGCAGTGGATAAAAGGAGAATGAAACAATGATGTGCTGTACCACCTTATTTTGGTACACTTGAACTAATCCAAAGTAAGATATAAAAAGAAAAGTGTTTTTAAGGATTCTCATGTCTGCAGTCATCCCAGTTTTAGGCACAGGTTAGGTTGGATTTCCAGATTCATTCAGCAGGGGTTATGAGAAAATTCAGTTTGTTCAAAGCTGATCGTGCCTGCAGATACCTGAACATTCTGCGGCATTGGATTAGAGTGCCTATGTGCCTAGGGGTTTGGACTCAGGTTAAATAAAACCAGCATTGTAGGGCTTTGCCTTTGCTGTGATTTTCCCACCGGGGAAAAATTTTTTTGTGGGTTAACTCCCACAAGAAGAAACATTATCCAACTTTATTTTAGTATTCAAGATGGTTCCTGTGTGATTCTACCACCTTGTGCTCAGTGGTTAGCTTTAAAATCCCAGCAGGTAAAAAAGACCAATGGTCTGCCTTCCCCACCTATTGTGTAAGGCTTACAGCACCGTAAAGGCACTTGGCCGTGACACCTTGAATCAGTAGGATAACAGCTAAGCTTTTGCATTAATGGAGTTTAGGGACAGTGAGCAGTGCCTGAAATAGGCAGTGGCCTCTGGCTGTGCCCAGGAGGAGGCGATGGGCATGGGCCAGGCTGGGCTTGTGTACTCATTACAAGATTTTATTATGCTGCATCGTTACCTTGAACGATGATGGGAACCTTAGCTTTAACAGGGCACTCTAGTTTTCTAAAACTGTAGAAATGTTTTTGAAATAGCTACTGCAATATTTATAATTGCTGCTGAATATTTGCCTTTGCATCTTGGACAGTTTATCAAAATAACAGAGGGTAAAACCTAGCAACAGATCTTAGTCTTAAAAATGACCTAGAAAACAAATAATTATGCAATGAAGTCACTTGTGGTATGATGAGTTGATCAGCTCATGTCTATTAATCCCCAAAACTGGTCAGGTCTCACAATTTACTTATAAGCCCAGCAATATTCAGGATGTGAACTGAAGCTCCGTGTCCTGAGAGCAAGTCATTACGTGCAGATTTCAGTTTCAGAAAGGGAGGAGCACGGAAGGGTAGCTAATTTGTTCGAGTCCGGAGTTGCAGAGAAAAACTTGAGCACAATGAAGGCTCAGAAAGTATGAGGCGAAAGAAAACAAGCCAGTATTTATTATTAAAAATATCTTATTGATGACATCAGTTGTGAATGGGTGGGATTAGCAATGCTACCTAGCAGGGGCAGACAAAAGAAAAACATAACAGGTAACAGATTTGAGAAGAAATCCTAATACTTAAAAACATAGTGTGGAGGAGAATCTGAGACACAATGTTTTTATTTTCCTCACTTGGGTTTAAAAAAGAATCAGGATGTTTAGACTCCCTAAAAATGTTCTAGGTTGCACAGGGATGGTCAGGATGGTACAGCAGCATAAATCCACTGCAAGAGAGCGAAGACGCCTTTACATGAGAATTTAGCTTTATGGAAGTAGCATTAAACTTTTGTTTTCACGTTAATCTCATCTGCAAATGGTGAGTTGCAGCTAGTACCATTTTAATGTGGACATTTCTCAATAAATCCATGGGGGAGGCACTGTTTTGAAAGCCACCAGAGCCTGAGCAGACCAGGAGCAGGAGATGGCTCTGCCACCTCAGCTGAGCATGCCTGGGGCAGGATTTTAGGGGGTGAGGTCCAGTGAAGGTCCCTTGCCGGGCCTGGGGCTGCTCACCCCCGGTGGGTTTTAGAGTATTCTGAGTTGGTGCGAGATTCCCACCACAGAGCTGCAGTATGGTTTGAGTTGGAAGAAGAGGATATTGTTAATTTACACCTCATTTATGATATTTTTCTGCCTTCCTAGTGCATTGGCTACGGCACGTTAACTCCCAGGGACACCTGAGTTGAGGGATTAAAAGTAACTCTGAGGAAATAGTACTGACTTTAAGTGACCCTCAGTGACACTCTACCTATCTCTTTACTCTGTTCTTCATCAGATGCACTTTCTCCCACTGCGAACACCTGTCAGAGGCACCTCTCAGTATCCAAATCCAAATCTGCACAATTCGTCATGAAGTAACTACCTGGATTTTAATGGATCTCTTTGGAGTGTAATACTAGAATTTGCCAACACAGCACATTCCTTGAAAAAAACCAGCTGAAGTCTCAGGTCTCGGGTAGAAGTTAGAAACCAGAAGGGAAAGCTGACACAGCAGTTGCGCCCACCAGCTGTTCCCCTTCTCCGTCAGTCCACGGCTGGGCCAATGTGAAGCAGAGATGCTCTCCTCTGTGTGCTTAGCTGCTGCCAGCCTACCAGTTCTCTTAGGAGGTAACAGAGGAGAAGCACATTTCAATAGTCTCACATGAAATGGGGTTGCCCGGAGCTTTTACAGTCCTGCGGCCATATGGCCCAAATCTACTGAGGGCAATGGTGTGTTTCACACCAGCTGAAGACGATGTAAGATCACAGGCAGCCCCAGGTAGTGCCTAAAAGTAACAGATGTGGATTTTAAATGAGCTTTGGCACATGCAGCCGACATGTCTTCAGAGGAACATAAAAACCTGACACCGTACCGATACTGATGTATTGATTGGAGTGGGTATGTGAGCATTTTCTGGCTTAGGCCAACCAGATATTTATTTGCTATTAACAAACAAACTTCCCTGAGGAATTCTGAAAATTAAAAGCTAAATGAATTTCACATGCACACTGTAGGCTGAGGACATTGACTTGCTACTTCTTAGATCCAGGTGACTAAGTGTTGCGTTGGTGCTCACGAGACAAATTCATCCCTGCATGTGAGGCACGGGGAGCTCCAGGCAGTGTAAGGGCCCTGAAGAAAGATTGGCCAAGGCAGTTTCATGACTAAGAGGCAGTATTCAGCCATTATACAGTTTATTAAAGGGATAAGGGTTTATATGTACCAGGACAGAGCGTGATGAACACAGGCAGAAGTTGAAAGTAGCTTGAAAAAACCCTGCAGCTGCAAGCAAATATGTTGCTTTAAGTTCTAGACCTTGTGGAGTGCTCAAATGTAATTTTTTTAATTATGTTTGGCATTTGCTTACCAGTTCATTTCCAGTTATTTTTGACACTGGAAGAAACTCTGAGCTGCATTTGCTGCACTAAAGGAGGGTGAAGCAGCAGGGGAGCCAGGCACTCTCTCCTGCTGCCAGGGGTGGGAGGTGGGGAGGGGGTGGTGAAGCAGTCGTCTTTCCACCTGGGTGTAAAGCAGGGGCACATTCACACCGCCTTTATGGAGCTGCTTGGGAATTACAATGGTCCAACTAAGAGAGGTGTTTGGCTCTGTTCAGCCTTCATTATGTTTTAGAAGTTAATTCTACCCGTGGTGGAGAAATTAGTATCCCAAGTTCTGTGCCTTTGCCACCATGCTTGCCCAATAGTCTAACCTGTAGCAACAGCTGATCCCATTTTCCTACCAGACTGCCAACACCTTTTTCAAGCAGCATGGTAAAGTTGCCCAAGTGTTAGTCTCACAACTATTTATGCCAGTTGAACTTGCTGCGACATTTCCTTCCTTCTATTGGGCAGTTTGGTGGTATGTGAGCATCTTGTCCCAGGGATGTGCTTATCCTCAGGAAGACGCTAGGGAACACGGGTTTTATTCCCTGTGGGTGGATGGAGAACTACTTGAAGCAGGCACTGCACTGGAGATGTGAAACAGCGGGAACAAATGAGATATTGGCAGCTCTTGTGTGTGGACTTAGGGGGCTGGCACCAGTACTTCTCATGTTAACCTTTCGCTCTTCCCATGCTGGTGTGGCCTATGATACCCTCCATTCTGGCAAATGGGAACCATGCAACCATATCCGTGATTTTGTCCCCACACGTGGCTACTGTTACATCTCCCTTGCACAGTACTCACCTTCTATATTCAGCTGCTTCCGATGCCTCCTGACTTCCAACCGCCCTGAAAGTACCTGTTAGGAAGGAGCTAGCCGCCAGGGATGTGTGCGTGGTAGGGCATTTTCTGCTGCGCTCTCGCTTGGGCTGCATTAGGGTTAATTTTTGATACCGTGGCTGATAGATCAGGCTGTTAAAAGATTATATTCAGCCCTTCCCAACGGACGTATTCCTACCTCCGCCCCGCTGCCCCTGCGCGGCTCCGCAGGCATGGCCGCCGCTGCCCGGCAGGGGCCGCTCTCCTCCCCCGCCACCGNTTCACTGCCGTCGGCGCTCGGGGTGAGTTTCGCAGCGGCGGCGGCGTGGCGTGAGAGGATCCGCAGCGCAGCGGGCGTCTCGCCCGTTGATGGCAGCCCGAACGGGCTCTGCCATGGCCGCCCGCGGGCCGCGGCGCTTTTAGGAGCGGCAGACGGGCTGCGTGTTCGCCCTTTCTTCCGCCCGCCTCG
>WAAD01039701.1:71577-84017 GCA_013389945.1 Fregata magnificens
TGATGGAGTCGGAGCCCGAGTGGCTGCGGAGCGAGATCAAGCGGCTTTTCCAGGAGCTGGGCGAGACCACCCGGGAGAAGATCCAGGCGGCGGAGTACGGGCTGGCCGTGCTGGAGGAGAAGCAGCAGCTGAAGCAGCAGTACGAGGAGCTGGAGCTGGAGTACGAGACCATCCGCACCGAGATGGAGCAGCTGAAGGAGGTGAGGCGGCGGCGGGGCNCCGCTGCGGGTGAGGGGGGCGAAGGCGGTTTGGGGAGGGTAGGAGTGGGACAGATGGCCGTCTTCGGAGCCCGGGGGTGGTGGGCTGAGGGGCCTCGGGCCTGCTGTGGGGTGGTCGGAAGGTCAGCCCGCCCCCCCCGCCCCCCCGGCAGAATTTGGAGCGGGGAGACCAGGCCTCAGTCGTGTTCCAGGCTGCGCGGTTAAACCCTTCCTTCTCCAAAATGACAGCTCTCAGAGGTGATTGCCTTTACCTTTCAGGCCAGGAAAGGACAAAAAAAAAAAAAAAGCTTTTCTGCCCCTAACCCCTCTTCTCTGCCGGGGTATGTGGGAGGGAAGCGGGTAAATGCTTTTCTTTTTCTTCCCGTCTGATTTTGCCTCAGGCTCTGGTAGCAGGTCGGCCTCGGGGCTGCAGCAAGGAGAGGAGCCTCTTGGCTGGCCCCAGTGAACCAGTGCAGCTCAGCCTCCCGGCCTGGGGCTGCTCGCTGCTGTCATCGTGCTCCTCGGAGAGGGGACCCGAGCAGGTGGTGCATGGCAAGGGCAGAGGCTGGGGATCAGGGCTTTGATGGGGGCCGGGGTGCCTCTTTGGCAGCTGTCACATGCCTGCTTTTGTGTGGAGGGAGAAATCTTGCATTGGTGTTAATGACTTCCTTAATGCAGACCACCACGAAAATAATATAGCGGGCTTTAGTTCACACAGCTTTGTTTTGGTGCAGTTCACTGTTGTTGGTCTTTTTTTAAAAAAATTTTTTTAAAGGAAACTTCAGATCACATCTAATCTGTACAGTGGAGTAAGGTTTGTGAGAAGAAATGCTGTTTTCTTAGGTCAACTGACACATAAGTTTTTCCAGGTCTAGAACACAGGAAAAGCACTGCCTCAGGAAGAGTCCATGCACAGAGTAACACTGACTTGCCAGAATATGTAGACACACGGTTAGCTCTCCTTATGAGCGTATAGCTGATCCCCTGCCAGTCTACTACATAGTATGTCCCATGGGAACTTGTTTGTCTGCCTGTATCCTTGGTTATTTTGGTGACTGTTTCCGTGCAGGCAAACCCTGTGCTGCTTTTCAACTGATTTAGGCCTTGCCTTGATTGCAAAAGATCTGATACAGCCTAAGGGGCGAATATATGTGGATTTATTTGACCAGTGCAAGCTCTGTCCGATGGGTCTTTGATTTAGCTCATTCAGTTGGAAATGGATTTGAAGTAACATCAAAACGAGCTATTTCAAAGGGAAAGTAAATACTTGTAAATGGACTGGTACAAATTCAGCTGAATCTGTGAACACCCTCACTTCCTGCATCCTGTGTGTCTTTTGGTTTTGTAAATAAATCTTTATTCTGCTTTTATGATGTTAAACAAGCATAAGCAAAAGAGGTTAATTACTTTGATTTACATGGCTATAAACTTGTTAACTAAATATGCAAGTTGAACTGATGTACCACTATAACTAAAGCCACTTAAGACCAACACAGCAGCAGAGATGCTATGTGAAAGTCAAGGGTAGAGGCAGTCTTGAAAAGCAGGTGAGAGCGGTAGAGTTGTGCTAAACGGAAAGAAAAGTCAGTAAACCTGTTTGGTAGGTAGGATGGGAAACATGGCATTGCAGGGTGAAGTGACTGGCCCAACCTCATTCAGCAAGCCAGCGCCTGACCCACGAATGGAAGCCAGGTTGCCTCAGTCACAGGTAGCGCTTTATTCACTGGGCTGTGCCGTGTACACTCAGGCATTACATGTTTTTGCTTTCAGATGGAAAAAGGCTTGAAGACAACTTCTTTTCATTCTTTTAGGGCTGCAACACTTCAGAAGCTTGTAAAAGAGATTTAAAAAAAATGAAAATATCAGGATCAGCAATGATTCACTGCTTGTTGCTTTTAACATTCTGAAGGACTTGCTTTGTGTGTGCATGTCCTGTTGTAATTAAGTCAAAACCTGGGAGGCAAATAATTCTGGGAACAGCTTGAGGACTGTGCTAGTTAGCCTACACAGGGAAAAAGCATTGCTCCTCTAGCTTTCTTGTGATGCTGTGGAGGAATCTGGTCTGCATTAGATCTTGTAAGCCTTCAGCAGATGCATGAAGCATGCTCTCAGAGGAGGCGTTTTTCTTCTTTGCTGTTTATGCAACTTCTTCCTTTTCCCAGGCGCAGCTAGAGCAGCCTTGCATACAAGACTTGCCACGCTCCAACCTAAAGGGACTCTACCTTGGGTTACCTGAGATTGTTCTTGGGGGAAGGCAGGGGATTGATGGTGGCGTGTCTGACTAGAACAGGAGTGCTTTCCAACTCTTGCTTCTTAACTGTGATTTCATGCAGCCTTTTAAAATACAGCAATTCTAGTCTCTATAAATCTTGTTTTGTTCTTCTCTACTACATCTGGAGACCTCAACAGTGCAAGGCCATGTTATGCTGAGTGCTGTGCAGGCACACAGCAAAGTTTCCTGTCATGCTGGGTGCTGTAGATTTGGATATACTTTAATTTGTTTAATGTTATGAAGCGCCCCATATCATGGCCCTGTTCATACCATAGGTAAATGGGCTCTGAGCGTGAGAACTTTGTAATACAGTTTGTTGAAAGTACAGGCTTTTCTGCTACAGTCATCAGATCTTCCATAGCTTTCTGGCCAGGTTCTCCTACCTGTCCCCCATCCCTGATTGTGGCAGAATTTCATAGCCTTAACCTCCACAGATTTATCCCTTTGGTAAGTGCAGATGGCATCCTCAGAGCTGTACCCCATTTTGTAAAGATGTTTGTGTAACACCCAGTATTTGCAATTCAGCTCCTCCTGGTGAAGCTGGGGAGCTGTCCTGACCTTGCACTGGGGCTCCAAACCAACCTCTCTTTAGTCAGGGTCCTTGATAAATTATCGACTCTTCCCTGAGTTTGTCCTTTTACCTGCTTGCATGCTGACTTGATCTCATATTTTTTATGGTAATTTGTGCTGCAGTTCTTCTATCATTTTCATTTAAGAGAACAAAATATAAATACAAATTGTCTCCCCAGGTGAACTTCCTGGCTATCTTGAGTCCTACCTTTGCTTTTGTAAAAGGGAATTGATTTCAAACTTTTATTAAATGTTATAGTTAAATAACAGAGTTTTCCCTAGTTCAGAGGAATAAGATACCGGCTTTCTTGTAGTGAAATACTACATCACATTGCATACATATAATTTTTGTTGTTGTTTTTTCCCCTCTAGGCGATGAAGTAATAAAGAGTTGTTTCTGTAGGCTATGTTCAACTAGTAAGTCATCCTGTGAGCCTTTGTCTGTGATAGTATTAATTGTATAAATTATAGGGCTACCTGCCTGAGCCAGGATTTCTGTACTTACGGGGAAGATACATAGGATCAGCAACTTGTTCTCTTCAGCTAACAAAAGCGATTGTCTGGGGATTCAGTTATTGGCATTCCTGATGATTTGTAGGGGAATGTGGCATAGAAGGTTAGCTTGGAAAAGGGGTTATCTGCTTCGCACAGTACTTTCAAGTTGCTTTTGAGATGTCAAGTTAGATTTGTAACTATTAGCTCAGTTATAAAACTGGCTGCTGTCCAAAGCTCCTTTCTGATTAGGTGGTTATGTTGGTGGTGGTAGACTTGCATTTAAATCCCTCGGAAAACATGGGCACTATATTATGAATTATTTATTTCTGTAATAATATAAAAGTATGCAAGTAGACTGTGGCTGTCCTTAAAGTCTAAAAGCATGCGTCAGTACATCACAGTTAATGTGATGTATATGGGTTGTATATGGTTTTTAAGGGGGGGGGGAAGCTTACAAGGAAGAGTGGCAATGATCTGTACATAACCCTTCATTACTATGTGTGGTGGCAGTGGCTCTTGTTTCTGTTTTTTGCCTTTAAGGATCATGTATTGACTTTATGCCATGACATGAATTCTCTGTAGAGGATTCCTGGGTAGACTTGGAAGCTGTCTTTGAAAGAAACATTCAAATAACACCTTGAGCTGCTTCATTTCCCATTAAGCTAAAGTGGGTTGTACTATGCAACTGAGGTGATACATGCCCGGGCTGTAATATTTGTGCTGTTCATTTGAATGTACTGCTCAGGTGGAGTGTACAGTATCACTGATGGAAGTTTTGCTTTGCTTAATTCACTTACATATGTAACAGTTAATTGGATACATGATACTTCATCCGGGTTCGTTTAATGTTTTAACTGTGCACCTTCAAAAGTGAAGGAGAAACTGTTCCCTTTCCTGTATACCTTATATAGTTCTGTATACCTTATAGACAGACACATAAGCTAGTTATTGAAGGAGCAGTGATTTTCCTCACTGGATTTATCTACTTTCAAAGCAGTTTACCAATTGTGCTGCTGTACTGCTGTGCTCATTTTGTGTGTAGGAATATAAGGGCGAAGAGGGAAGAAATGGCTGGGCTAAAGTCACCTGAAAAGCCAGTGGCAGACTGGGATTAAATCCTCTGTGCTTGTAGTTCAGTGCTGGATTGACCAGGTCTTTCCATTTAATCATGTTAAATAATGATGTTCAGTAGTAATATCTCTAAGGCCTCAGCTACACCTCTGCAGCCTCCTCCTAACAAATATTCAGGTGTAATACTATTACTGCTGAAAGGGAAGGACCTTAACGACATTTGAGATTAGCTCTAACCCTCCAGTGCTGTTAAAACCAAAGGGTTTAGTGCATAAAATAAAGTATTTTTTTTTGTTTAAATAGACCAGCTTAGGCAAAATTTAATTCTGGTTATATGTATGTAAATCTAGAATAAGAAAAGTACAACTACAAATTGATGTCAGGGAACTGATACCAGTTTTGCACACACTAATGGAAAATAATTACACTTCTGTGAACCTGTCTTGTGGATTTGATGGTGATTGTTACTTGGACTCTAACACCTGCCACACTTGAAATATAAGAAGAGAACAGAATTGCTGTCTCTAGTGTAAAATCAGACTGAAAACTGTGGTTGGGGTAAGCAAAATATTCCTGTGCAAACTAAGCTTCTTATATTTTGATAAATCATGGTTGGTTTATGTTAAGAATAGAGCCACCTGTAATTTTAATCTGATGTCTGCAGCAGTATAGACACTTAGTACTGTGTTTTGGAAAAGGTACTTTTCTTACATATCCTTATTTTGGAGAAGACAAAGCCTGAAAAGCTAAACATTCCAGTTTTTCCTGCTGTACTAGAAATAGTAACCTGTAAGGCTTCATGTTGCCAACTTCATTTTCTTTGCCAGTGTTGCTTGAACTGCCTTTCTTAAAAATCAGAAATAATAATAGTCTTAAAGTGATGATTTCAGATTATTTTCTTGTGAAATTGCTGAATTTTCTTCTTGGGCTTTTTCTGATAAAATTCACTACACCATATGTAATAGAACATCCATAAATATTTGGGTGAAAAGTAAGGACCTTCAGGTGGAATTGAATTATTAAAAAAACCCCCATGTTTCTGGAGTAGCAGTTTTCCCTAAGCTGCTGTAGTGTCAGCTGAGAGCTGCGTCTTGGTGAAATGTGATGTTTTTTGTTTTGTGATGACTGACTGTGCCTTGGCCCAGAATGGGGGCTGTCCCTGACCCTCCAGCAAACATCAGATAATTTGTTTCTAATTTTCTACGTTAGATTAAACGCAAGGTTTCATGAAACAAAAGTTTGGCAGCAGTAGTCCCGTTTACTACATATTTTTCTCCTGGAAGTGTGGCAGTGCTGGGTGTTTGCTGTCCTGGTGGAGGGGATACAGTGAACTGCACTGTGGAACTGAGCCAAATTTTCCTCTTTATTCTTTTTCTTGTTAGCAAATTTCTTTGTGTTTTTGAATTAGGTCAGTTCCCCAACTTGGGTCACAGGCGTGCTGTACATGGTTGTGCTGGTACCACCTCACCAAGAGCGTGTTACAGCAGCAGCAGATAGATGATGAGAGGAGCATCTTAAGCTGGTCTTGCTGCTGAGCTCGAGGGTGAAACTGCTGCCTGAACAGCACAAACCATAGCCCGCACAGCATGCGTGGGTCCTTCTTGCCTAACTGCTGGGAATTAGCAGTCCTGGAGATGCTGCGGTGGCGACAGCATTACTGTCAGGCTGGCGGTTATGGTAGGGGTCTGTACTGGGATATAGTCTCTCTTGCAACACTTTTTGTCTTTACCCAAATAAACTGTTCCTATTAAAGACTCACATTTGGCATCCTTCAGCGCGCAGTCCCGGATGAGGGCACTTTAGAGCTGAGGCTCTGCATGTGGGATGGAGGGCTGCCTGGCTGTTCAGAGAGCATGGTGACAGGGTCAGCGGCAGGGGACAGTCTCGGCAGGAGAGACACCGGATCAACTACTGCACGCTGGCAGCCTCTCTGGAGAGGGCTTGAGTGAACCTGGAGGGCTTCTGATGGGCACCTCTACGTGGGTGACGGCTGTGTGTTCCTACATCCCTGAAGCGGGAGTTTGTGCAGCCCCTGATGTGGCATACATCCTGCCTGGAAACTGAAAGTCTCAAACCTACAGTCATCAGTGTTTTGTCGCACGGGGGTTTTTGTCCAGCTCTGCTACGGTGGTACCTGCGGTTTACTCATCTCAAATCACAATTCTCACTTGCCATTTTAACATCTGCTGGAACAAACTCGTTATTTTCAGGGGTGTTAATACCCAATTTATCTCTTTGAATTTAGGACCATTTTTCTTCTAATCCAAAAGAAAATTCTAACAATTTGGAAAATTGCCTGGTTTCCCTAGGAGGGGGGCCAGTGAGTGGGAATAGCAGTTCTCAGGTCTGTGCGCTGCCCTGGAGTTAATGGATTCACCATTTCCTCTTTCGCTCTATGGTATGTGAGGTTGTGACTAATCTGTGGCAGTGTGGGGCCATAAGATGACTTCCAGAGGGTGGTGCATCCTCCAGGCATTCATTTGCTTTCTTTCTCTGCTTTTGGCAGACTGCAGAGAATTGTTTGTTCAGATCTGGTAACCCAGCAACAGAGCAATATAATGTGGGTTTGAAATATGATCCACAAAACCTTTAGCAGAGGGAAGTGACATAAATAAACTTTGCCATCCAATTGCATGCAGGAGCCTCCATTTCAGAGAATAGCTGAAGTTTTAAGTGTAATAGCTGGAGAACTGTCACTTTTTTCTTGTTTTCCCCTTCTTCCAGCTCCTGTCTTCCTTCTTTCCACCTCCTGCTTTCCTTTCCCTCCTCTCTCCCCAGCTGTTTTCCCTACTCTGGCTGAAATACACAGCAGGCAGTGGAGTCTGCCTCCACATCTCAGTGTGTGTCAGGCTCGCCCCGCAGACAGGTGTCACTTTGGAGTGGGTAGATGGGACCTACCTGAAGAGTCTGCTGGGGTCTTGCCCATAAAACAGATGGGTTTGCCACCAGGGCTCTGGCTTGACTCTGGGGTCTATGTGCCTGGACATAGGTCTAACTGGGAATGTTTGGCCCAGACATAGTTGAAGCGTGGTGTGGGAATGGATATGGTTTCTCTGCAGTCCTGTGGCCATGTTCCACACGTGGGTCAGGCAAGGCTGTGCCATATTAGGACCTACGTAGCTCTCGCTGAAACAAATTCCATGTCTGGTGGTATGCTGCAGTCGTGCTGTATGGTGCGGCCTCTGCAGTATGCCACGGTCCTTTGTCTCCTTAAATCTTTTTATTTTACCCCTTAGTTGCTGCCAGTGTGCAGTCTGGATCTTAGCAAGCTTATGGACTAGTGCTGAATACTATGCTGTAGGCAACGAGGTAGTATTACAGTAAATTCATTAGGAAGTCTCTCCGCATGTGCTGTCTGTCAGTGCTGAACAGAACTGGTCCTGTAGTTTAGCTCTGGCTCCAAGGCAGAGAAGTGTATTGACCTAATAGATGAATAAGCTTATTTCTTCAGTATTGTTACAAACAAAAAAGACATTTGAACTGCCCTCTAACCTGCCAAAACCAAACAAGTTTCATTGCTTCCTATGCACAGAGAGTTTGTTACATCTGATTTTAGTCTCTTTTCAAGGTCAAAATCCTTTTTGTTTTCAAATGATCAGCGGATGATGTTTGTTTGGAGCTTATCCTGTTGTATGAACTGATGAGTCTAAAGTAGAAGGGATTTTCCTGCACCCCCTGCACACAAGGCTGTGTTTTGAGGGAGAGATGGTTGTGATGGCCAGCATGGCTGAATATTGTGACAAGTCTGTAGTCCAACACAGCTCTCCAGCTCTTGCTAGGGCTCGGCAGTGAGTACCCTGCCAGTAGATGTGAATGAAACTTTGCAACAGTATGACATTAGGAAGGAAACAGAGAGAATGCATTTTCAAGCAGTCAGTATATAATTATTTTGTGGTTTGCTCTGATGTTATTTGGAGGAGGCATTCTGGCCTTTGAAATAAGAATCGGTTATTGTAGGATGAATGTGACTGTCCCCAAGAGGCAATGAGCAGAAAAAAGCAGGGTCATGTAGTGTGTGCCCTCAGCTCTGGTACGTACTATCAAAAGAAGAAAGATTATTTTGCCAAAACATACTTCCCTAAATAAATTTTGTCTCTGATTGAGCTGAAATAATTCAGCAGTGGTCCTGATGTAGACTTTTCTCTGGCACAGTTTAATCCAGTTAGCTTTGAGACTTGTATCTATGTGAATAAAGGCTCCAGTCTGACTCGCATCTAGTTCACTGTGCGAGCAATTCCACTTGGCTCCCTTTTGGTGATGCGTTCATAAAGTGTTTGTTTTTAACCAAGAAGTGGTTAAAATCAAATATTGTTGGCTGTTAAAATCAGGTAATCATTTTTCACATAAATAATTTCTCTTGAAGTGCGGAACAGGGATTGATCTATTCATTTCCAGCTCAAACTTTTGCCTGTCCCCTTCAAATTTACATAAATGTACATAATTTAACAGCTGCAATGTCAATAACAGTGAGGTTTGACCTGTAATAAGAGGTGTCATTTTTCCCTTCATCAAATACCTGTTCTTCCATGTGCTTCTTTTTTTCCTCAAACTTTTGTGGCTTCAATCTCTGACACTTCTCATCGCAAGAGTCCATTTTACATGTTTGGTAATCGTTTTCATTCTGTCACTCAGCAGTACTGGGATATTCTCCCACATGCTTACATCTGTGGTGGTAGGCAGAGGGTTTTAAAGAAGAATTTGCATTTTGAATACAACAACATATTTAGTGTGATGAAACATGTAAGAAAATGCAAACCTTTGTGCACTGAAGCATTAGTACCCTTAAGAAGGCTTTGTCCTGGCCTTGTCCTGTAGAAAAATATGCTGATTTTCTTTTCTCCCAATTACAGTGGAATGATAAGCTTTGTGATCTTAAATAAATCCAACTGCTCTAGCTTTTGTCAGCCAGCTTTCTGGTCTTTCATAACAATATGGATGGTTGTTTTTAAATTTGAATGGCTGGTTGATTTTGGAGATGAATGAGATCCTGTCATGTAAAAATCTGTCTTATGTGTACACAACAACTAAGCCTAATGTGAAAGTGGGATCTTTAGCACACTGTATAGCTACACAAAATGTGCATTTAAATAGCGTAAATGAGTTAACTTCAAGTGCATGAAAACCAGCACATTTTAAGTTGGAAAATCCCCTTGCTATGGCAGGTTTATTCTGCATTGCTTGTGTGTTTATGTGGAGGCCTTTGCTTCCTGGTGGGAAGGAGAAGATAGGTACAGTAGATTGCAATTTCAGGTGTTACACTGGGCTTATTTTTAGTCTTGATTCACAATTTCTTTCCTTGCATATCTTTTTAATAAGAATTTTACTTTAAATCCAAACTTCTCTGATTTTTGTGTCATTGGTTTTGGCAAACATTTCTGAATTTTTCAGTCTGCTTGTTTTAGGATATAATGGCCTTTTCCTCCTGGCATTTTTGTGATAAAACCATTTCAGGTGGTCAGGAAGGCACTTATCTGTCCCCTCATGTCAACTGCAAAGGTTACATAGAGCCAATGAGGGCAGAACTATAATTTACTTTTCCTAATTAGTAAGATCCCTCTAACATCTGATTATTCAGTTGTGACGAGGTCCTCTGGGACTTCAGTGAGAACAGAGACCAGTCCAATATGCCTTTGTTTAATAGATGAGTTATGACAGTCTTGTCAGAAAAACTAATTGAAGCAAGAGGGACTTAAGAAAACATTAAGACCTCTCTTCTGCCACGTGCTGGGCTCGCACGGGATGTGCCAAGATCTGTGCCCATACTTGTTCAGGGGAGACAAACCTGAAAAAGCTGCCCCTCTAGCCTCAAATACAGTTTTTCATAGATAAAAATCTTGTGCACTACCTATTTATTGGCAGTGTTGCCAGTCTTAAATGCAACGATATCAGGAATTATGCCTTTAAAAAAAAAATCATGCCTACAGTTTTTTGAAGTGAGGATAGAGGAAGGAGGAATTGAGAGTTAGGTTGACTTGTTTCTTTTGTGCACCCACAGAGGCTACAAGGTACCTGAACTGCCCCTGCATTTTCCCCTTCTCCTCTCCCAAAGAGGATGAATTACGTGACTCCAGTAGTTGAGTTTTAAATGCTAAATAATTTAAGACCTCTGATACTCATGAGATGGTTTTGTATTTGCATGTCTGAAGTGTTAACTGAGCATCTAACCTTGTACAGATGTTTGTACTCCTAAGCCCCTAATATAAACAAATGCATGCATAAAATCATGCCCTTAACTCTGTAGCTGCTTTGAGTTTAATGTGAGTTAAGGCTTGTGCTTTCAAAGAGCCTTTGTTGCAACTTCTCTAAAAACAGCAGAAAAGTGTAGTCTATGTTGTGCTCTAATTACTTACAAAAATGGGAGATTTAATGGGAATGCAGACAGACCCTGAAACCTAATGACCAGGACTGCGATGACCTTTCTTCCCTGACAACAGGAAAATTACGTGCTAGCATTTCCTTGGAGCTGTGCCTCAGTGTTTGGTGGGAGAGCAGGCACGCTGCAGTGTGGAAGTTCAGTGAGACACCCTCGTAAATACTTGAATTTTGTTCTGCAGTTGCAGCACTAGATTTTTGTCTTGTTTTTCTCCCTTCTTTATTTTAAATGGGTTGGGAATGTTTTATGGGCAGGAAATAGGAAAGGCTGTTTTGTAAGCACAGCTGTTTTAAATAAACTTAAACCAGTGGAAGGGTGTTGAACTCTCTCCTTTCAGAAACAGCCAAAAACCTCATGAAATTGGAATAGCTCGTTTACTTTTTGAAACAGCAAACTTAGTTTTTAAACTGTCCTCTTGCATCCTTAGTTTACAGCATCACAAGTTTCCTTACTGTGTCAATGAGGCTATTAAGGATGTTTCCCTCATTAAATTTGTGAGAAAGTAAATTGAAGGAAAGGGGTTTTAGATTTTATGCTTTACTAATGGAGTTTCATGTTAAATTAACATTCTTTCCTTCTTTAATTCTGTTTAGGGTTAGAATTTCTAATTCTTGTTACCCTTGTTGAGAAAGGAAATACATCCTGAAATTCCAAAAACCTGTTTTCAAGTAAAACTTAATGTACTTAAGCAATTTTTGATAAAACTCCCTTAAATACAGTCCATGAGATTAGCACTTTCTCTCACATTTGCACTGTAGTACAAGCAATTAAATACTGAATGGATGAACTTGGCTAATTTAATGTGACCTTGGTGAACTGCACTGAGAAATCTCTTTGAACACATCAAACCTACTTGTAAACATGAATTTCCCCATGACACACAACTAATACAATGTAGATTTCTGTATTACATTGGAAGTTAATAAAGCATAAATGTGTATTGAATATCTTGCAACAGGAGGCAGCTACTTGTATTTTTGTTCCTTGCTTTCTGTGTATATATATGCACGTCTGGCAAATGCTAGGATTGTGAGAAGACTGAAAAAGCTCAAGTCTTTCTTTTTTGCATACAATAGCTAAATACGAGAAGAAAATGCCTTCAATCTGCTGCTCTTTTTAAGAATGTATTTTGAAAGATGTTTATGATCATTCACTTTTTTATATATATAATGAAAGGATGTGTAAATCATTCTCTTATGTGGATCTTGGCAGCTGCCAGTTGAGTGGAGGGAAAGGATAAGGAGAGCAAAAATGAGATATGAGGTGGTGACTTAGCTTGTAACTTTAAATCTTTGTTTACACTGAGTATTATCAAAACATTCCCCATGCCTGCCCAAGCACTGTGTTCAAGAAAAACCTCCTTCCTGGAGCTGTGGTGGTGGAGGATGTTGCAGCCTTGTCTGATACCTTTCACTTTCTCTCTCTCTCTCTCTTTTTTTTTTTTTGGTTGAGTTTGTTTGGT
>WAAD01039701.1:84024-105914 GCA_013389945.1 Fregata magnificens
TGAAAAGGGTGTTGTTTCTGCTTTCCAAATAAACTTTCCTGGAGAGTCTCATTGGATCTGTGAAAGGATTTTTGAAGGCATCTTTCCCAAAAGTGAGCTGGGTAGTTGTAGAGCTGCCTCTCTTGTTTTCTGGCTCCTAGTCATTCCATGCTTGCCGCTGCATGAAGGTTTGGCCCTTTTGTTCAGAGCCCTTCTGATTACAGTTGTTGAATTCAGTCTCCTAATTTAATATGCATCCTTTTGGTAATTCAACTTGGTCTTAAAATTTCTTTGTGTTCAGAAGATAAAAGGGAATACATGGAAAAGACAACAAATATTTTTTTTAATAGGTTTCTTCTCAAAAGACGCTGTTTCTCTTGCCCTCCTGCCTGTCCCTATATGTATTGTGCACTCAAGAGCCACAGTCTTCATGGACTTGAAAGGGAGTCTCTGAGGCTGGGGATAATCTAAGCTGGACAGGCTGGACAACTGGGTGGGTGGCAGGTAGGTCTGTCTGAGCTCCCCACAGGAACAAGGAGAAACTGCAGTTGCTTGATTCGACAGACATCAGCCAACCCCAACCCTCCTTCCTGTCTTAGGTCATATGGTCCTCTGTAAAACCCACAGGGCTTTGATTTTGTTTTGTTACTATCGCTGATTGTGAAATCGCTGCAGCTGGAGAGCAAAGTACTTTACATAACCTTTATAAAGTTTCTCCTTTTTCTTTTCATGAAGGCTTTTTACCAAAAGGTCTTAAAAAGTGAAGGCTTAGAGTAAAATAAAAAATATTAGGAGTTTTATTTGAAATTTAATATTACTGATCTGTTACAAACCTGTCATATTTTTCTTAAAATGTTAGCAATTACCATGTGTAACTGTTGCTTTCAGTTGTGCATGTATGCCATGTTTTGTCTTGCATGGGTTTATTTCTATTAAAAACATTACATGGTAATTTCTGTATTCACTATATTAATACTACAGCAATGCCAAGTGTATGAGTATATGCACAATTGGCTTAAAAAGAAAATGATAAGCCTTGGCCCAGGCTACTTTGTCTAAAGCATAGTTAGCAGGAAGGAACATTGTTCTGCCCCGAGATAAGTAATGTCCACACAATGGAGCTGTCTGACTGTCTTGTGATTGTCTCTAAATACTAGCCAACTTCAAATGAAAGTTTATCTTTGCAAGACAGATAAGTTTGTCAGTGGTGGAGAGCTGATGGTGATCTTAGAATAGATTTGCATGTTAATAGCTTGGTGCTTGTGTGTGTCTTCTTGATCAAGTGGTGATTTATCTGGGGCGAGCATGCTGGGCCCTATGACTGTGAGCAACAGCAGTGCAAGAGGGGATATTCCACTGGGAAGCTGCCACACAAACCGCATGTAGCTGACATAAACTGTGATGAGAGACTGTACTTTCTGTGTGAGAATAAGTGAGATTCACCATGCAATGGTTTCAGGCTGGGATGGATGGAAAGGGCTCAGGACATGCTGATTAGGAGCATCCACTGGTAGGAATGTGCCTGTGTGTACATAGACCCCTCTGGCTCTCAGGTGCAATTTGAGGGTTTGAATATAACATCTGCTAGCTCCCACCTGCAGCTTTGTCAGTGGCTTCATTTCAGCCACATTTGACTCACACTCAATAGGCAAAATGTAAGGCAGCTATTTTTGTAAGTTTCTTCTTTTAGGGGTAATTAGTACTTTTTTTTGTTTGTTTGGTTGGTTTTTTTTATGCATGAGTGCAGCCTATGTTCTCTACTGTGAGTCCAATTCAGGAAGCTATTTAAAGGTGGGCTGAAGCCAAAATGTCCAAACTAATCCCTGGGAAACGAGACCGCTTGCACTTAACTGGCTAAATTAGAGCAGTGTTTGGGGAGTAGGGGTGTTTTAAAACATTTATCCCCTCCCGCACTGGTTACAATGAAGTCTTGTTTTAAGATCCTTCAGTAATCACAGAAATATTTTAAGAGCACATTTGAGTCACTTGGAACAAATCCAGCTGTGGAGTTGTTTAGCTCCAGCCTCTAATGTATTTGTGTTGCTACAGAACAGTCCATAAAAACTAAAGACTGAAGCATAGCACATACATAAGTAACCACAAACACCATGTGCCATGTTTAACTTATTTTCTCATTTTCTATTCTTTGCCCATAGGTTATGGAGCCTCTATCTTTGGAGGCATTCAAAACCTGACTGGACAATGTCCTGAGCAACCTATTGTAGGTGGCCCTGCTTTAACCAGGGAAGTTGGACTAGGTGATCTCCAAAGGTCCATTCCAGTCTCAACTATTCTGTGATTCTGTTAACCTGCTTTTTTTTCTTTTTTTTCTTTTTTTTTTCTTTTTTTAAAACATACTGTGCTTTATAATATGCCCCATAGTTTGGGATACAGTTCTAAAGTTTGAACTCATTTTTATGATTCCCTCCCTCCAGCTATTTTTAGGCAATGAATACTTGCTGAAGGATTGAGTAGCTGAATCTAGATTTTAGCAAGTGGAGCATGTGAGATATGTTAGGTGTTTGACTGAATTTCGGGAGGGCTGAAGGAATGCTGACTGCTGTGGCACTTGCAGGATTACCTCTTAGGAAAGGAATGCAGAGATGGGTTGTCCTCTGTCAGTGTCTGGCCTTTCACAGACTTATAGTTTTATTCCCACATTTAGGTTTTTGCAGTGATCCTACTCACTCTCATGTTCAGGAGTTTTGAAGCCCCCCTCTCACCCCTGCATGTATTCTGCATCATTCTACCCTCTATCCTTGCAAACTGCTATTTAACTCCTAGAATGGTGTGCATGAATTATGGGTCACCTCTAACTTCTGTGCGGTTCTGGGATGGGAAAAATCCTGTATTCCAGGATTAATTTTGACTCAGGTGAGCCATGGTTGATTATACTTTCCTGTGCTCCTGGGTCCCCAGTGGAGGAGAGCACAGTGATGAGTTGGAGGGAGACTGTACCTAGGACTGTCCATAGCCAGTAGAATCAGGCTTGAAGTATGGATCTTATAGCTTGTGACTCCTCCTTTCTGAATTTTGGGAGGTTTTTAGGAAGATGAGAGAGCCACTGGGGGCTGGGACGTAGGCTTTGCATCAGGGTTGCTGGGACAGTGGACTTGAACGTTGGGCTGGCCTGGAAGTTTGGAGGAAAACTTGCCCATCAAAATGTTCTGTGTTTCAGTCTCCCATGCATACATGCTAGGGTAAGGAGAGCATAGCTTTCCCGGCAGTTTCATGTTTGAGACATGCCCCACCCAAGGACTTACTAATAAATCAGCTTGATCTTATCCTCTCTGTGGAAGGAGACAAGGAAGAGAAATGTCTCTAAAGATTCCTTGTTGCCTACTCGTTTGACTTGGGAAACAGGTAGAAACCAAACAACAGGAGTACAGTAAGAAATGTAGTGGTGACAGAGAGCTGCTAATATCTGCAGGTATGTCTGCATAGAACGAAAGCTGTGTGGATTTGCATTAGCTGCTATACTGGTTTGTAGCTGGTTGTTCTAATCTAGCCTGTGTGGCCAAGCACCCTAAAATATAAATGAGTTATTGGAACTGAAGCAAATGGACCTTTTTTAGATGACACAAAGCCTGTTAACATCAAAATTGGTCTGATGTTCCCTCTGACCTCCCCATTGTTAGGGTTTGCAGGGAGCATAGTAAGGCATTCATTCCTTTCATGCTCCTCAGCGTGTGGGACTGCAGCTGGGGAACGTCTCTTGGAATTTGGCTCATCCGGGGAGGCTTTCGGGGAGCCCCTGCGAGGCGCGTGTTTGGTTTTAAGGTTCTTGGCTCTGGGAATTGTGAGAAGCTGCCTCAAAGAGCGTTTATCAACCCTGTGGTCTGCTGCACCTCTTCTTCATCAGCATGGTTGTGTATGCCCTTATTTTCACAATAGGCCTGTCCTGTACTTACTCACAAGGCCTGAAATAGCATTAAGGTTGACACTGTATTTCTATGCGTGCTTCTTCACAAGGAATGTATTTTCTGATCTTATTATCATTGTTCTCCTCTTTGGCAAGGTCATCTCCATAGGAAGTAATTAATTTGATGAAAGTATTGTCTTGCCCTGGGCTCCTCTATTTGCTGCATAGTACCACGCTGTGTTAGTCATGTGTTAGCTTTGTGTTACTGCACATAATATTAGGCTTTGTATGCAGAATGTGGCCTTAATCTTTAGTGGGCACTACTGTACAAGGGAATAGAGCCTCCACAAGATGTGCAAGTTTGTGCAGATCTGAGTTTTGTTCCATTGCCTCTTGGTTCAATGAGGCTCTAAAGCTAGATTTTACTTGTAAAAGGTTGCCAGAGCTATCAAGAACAGCCCAGTACTTGGTGTCCGTGTGCACGTGAATGCTCGCCAGTGCACAGGCTTGGATTGTTTGACTATTCCTTTTGTGTTTTAGGATCAATCTTATTGCTGCCTTTGGAACTGGTGTTGCAACAGAGCGTAATTATAGTGTTTTCCCATTGGGCTTACTGATCTAGCGTATTGAAATTTCTATTTCTCTTTCTTCTTGGAGTGCAGAAAACTGCTGTAAAAAGCTACATTTGAGGAATTTGAATGACATCTGTGGGGACAGCTAGAATTCCTTTCACTCCCTTTCTTTAATTTTTCTTTAACTTTGAGGCCTTCATGTGCTTTAAAACAGTGTCTGTTTGTAATGCAACAAATCATCTTGCTCAAATTCCAGCTCTAAATGTGAAGTGAGTTCTTGAAGAGAGCAAGATGGGGCTCTGCTTTTCTGAGTTCTGTGTTGGGACTGTAGTTTGGTTTTGAATTAATCCTGCTTTAGACATTAGTCCTGTATAGACATTACCAATGTTCATTTGAGAATGAACAGCAGCAGCAGCAGTGGCAGTGAATGCAAAGAAGTGTAATAATATCCAAGGAATAGTGGGTAGCATGCTATTAAGTGTGCCCTTAAGAAGAGCTGTGTGTTTGATTCTGAAATGCTGTAGAATGTAGCTTTAAAACTTACTTCAGTCCTGACTTTACTCTTTACTACAGTCTCTTGCTTACTTTTCTAAATCTGGGAAAATGTGCTTTTGATAAATTACCTCTTTGTGACGAGAGTAGGGCAAACATGAATGGAGATGTCTTACAGCAACTCATGAAGCCAAACAGAGAGGTCTAGCTTAATGCACGCCATGGCACTGTAAGCATCTCAGTGTAGCTGCTCTGTCCCTGCTGTGTGGCCGCATTAAATACGTATTGTGTATTTGGGGTCTAGTTTCCTTCCAGGCCCACTCTCTGTCTACGTGTAATGCGTGTCTATTAGCACATTACATCTTTAATGTAGTTAGATGCTTTCAATCATCTGTTGGCAGTAACTTCAGCATCCATGCAATCGCACCAGAGCATGTGGAATTGCTTCACATTCGGTCCTGGGGAGAGTGGCAGAGCAATTAACTTTTTATCACTGTGCCAAGAACATGGTACTTTGCAGTGGTTTATTCAGTCAGATAATATTACACAAGCACTCTGAATATATAGTCGCAAAAATTTATCCCTCGTGAAAAAACAAAACCAAGCAAGTCAAAATCCCACTGCTGTTTGCTCCTCTGAAGTGCCTTCCAAGGCATTTTTGAGTGCAATGCCAGGCTACTTGATGTTGAAGGGAACTTAAATGTTTAGTTAGAATGCCTTGGCCAAATGACACAATTATTCAAGTTAGGTATTGTTCTCAAATAACCCACAGTATTTCAAACTAGTATGCGCTTACTTGCTGAAACTTAAGTTTGGTCATCCACTTTCTGTTCTGTAACTTCTGATGCAGCTGAAAGAAGGTCAGAAATGATCTGCTTGCATGGGTGAGAACTAGACAAAAAGTGTAGTTCTCACATACTGGTAAGTTTAAAACAACACTGTTCCTTGTCCTGGCTAGGCTGATTTCCCTGTCCTGTGTAAAGACTTAGACTGAAATAATGTCCTGGATAGTCTTGTATATCTGATAGTTGCTGGTTAGCTAGATTTGGTTAATGTGTGATATTTTCAAGGACTCTTACACAGCTCTGTTGGAGGCTATGCCTTTTGTTCTTTACCTTGGAGACCAGCATGGGAGACAAACTTTAGCCTTAGGCTAAGAAGTTGGAAGCAGTTAGGGCACAAAGAGGGTTGAGGACAGTTGGCTACCCATTCATATCTGAAGGGCCATGTGGTTGAGCAGCTACAGGCTCGTGTCTCTTCTTCCCACTCCTACTTCCTCCTGCCCTTGGTTTTGTTCCTCTTCCTCGGTTTCCTCCTTAACTCCATTGCAGTCTCTGCTGTGCACGTTCCCTTGATCTCCCTGCTGCCACTGTTATCCTGTGCCACTGTCTTGACTGTCTTCCCTTGTCTTTTTCTGTGGACACATGCTCTTTGCCTCCTCCTTATTAGACTTGCTTTCTCCCTTTGACACTAGTAGTTCCCATGGCTCCTCATTTAATCAGTCCTTTCCTGACAATTTTCTTCTCCAGCTCCCAGCCTCCTTGCTGAACAGCCTCTTTCTCCCCTCCCTGGTTCCCAGTATGTTCACATGGCTCAGCTAGCTGGGCAGTAGCATCATCTTTCAGGCCTGAGGCTGTCAGAAATGCCAGGCACTGCCAAGCACGGGTAAGAAGGCGGAGGAGGTTTAACCTTGGCTTAAAGCCTTGTCTATGCATAGAAATTACTACTTTTCATTGAGCTTTTAAAAATAAAGCTGGGTTGAGTTAAACTGTGCAGTAGGCTCCAGGATGTCCTATGCCAGCCTAAACTGGGATTATTCCAGTTCATTGTCTGAGCGCAGATGTAACACAGGTGTTACTGCTGCAGCAAAATCTGAATGAGAATTAAATTTTCCTGGACCCTGTTCTGGAAGAGCATTAGGATTGCTCCAAATTAGATGACATTTGTAATAGGCTCCTGAGTGACTATGAGCTACTGGATCTTGGCAGGGCTCTGGCAACCCTATACCTGAGGCATGTTGTGCATCTGCTCTGGCAGAGCTCTCACTGCCTGGAAGTACAGCCCGATGCCTCGGTCACCCTGTCACCAGGGAGTGGGAGAGTGGCATGGTGAGCCGCGGTCTGCGGGGAGGTGCCTCTGCTGACGTGGCCAGACTGATACCAAAATGGAAGAAACTGGCATCTCCCCCGATATGTGATCTCAGCCTGAACCAGTCAGGGCCCCGAGCTGAGCCAGTGCCGGTCTCGGCCCTACGTTTTATTTACATCTGAGCCCTTCAAAAGGCCGCGGCTTGTCCCCGTGCATTGTGGCAGCTTCCCTGCCCCTCAGCACCGCAGGCTCTTCCTGATTTGCATGCCGATGAATGAGGGGTTTGTGTCTTCCTTTGGATGCTATTGACTCTGCAGAGGCGCCAGCAGCTGCAGCGCCGCGGGGTGCCCGTCGCCTCCCCTCCCTCGCCCCCGCCGGCTCCCGGCGGCCCGGGGTGGCCGTCCTGCCCAGCCTCGCGGGCGGCTGGGGACAGCCCGGGGTGGCTCTCTGCTTCTGGCCGTGGAGCTGTTGCTAGCTGGTTGGAAGCTTTGCAGGATAAAGGCTTTTCATTGCTGCCCGTGTCTGCCAACTCCTATTGCAATTAAAGGGTAATCTTTTCTAAATGGTGCTAAATTAAGGCTAAATCCCTCCCTCATGCCACATAAGAGGATGAATCCCCAGTTTTCTAAAAACAGCTTATTGTTTGGGCCACTGTCCAACCGACCCATACAACAATGGTCTGGATAATTTGTGAGTTGAGAGGACTCAAACTTCTTGGTCCGTCTGTGTAGATCCTGCTCAAAAAGGGGGGATATGGAAAAGTAGATTAGTTATTTACCACTTCCTTGCATTCTGTTTGGTTTGAAAACTTGGGAGAAGTTTTTGCTCACTGAAGTCCTTATCCTGGTTGCCGTGGCAGTGGGAAGATGACTTTCTCTATGACCGCGTGTGCAGGGGCCGTGCTGGCAGCTGTCAGCTCACGAGCCACCAGCCGTGCATGGCGTAAGCGTTATGTCAAAGAAAACAGTCCTGGCAGCATGGGTTGGTTTGTTCTAATCAAGGCAACTGTGTGCATAAAACTGTAGCTTAAATTATTGTTGTTTGACACAAGGCTACTGCCACAACATCAATCAGTGAGGAGGGTGGTTAACTTTTGACCTCTTTTGGGATTGCTGATCTGGATTAATAAACATGATACGCAACAAATTTCACCCTCGGGGAAAGGAGGGGACTGCCTTTTGATCAGTTGTTAACACTAGGCTTTTATGCCTCTTTTTAGGTGAACTACTGCATCTGTAGGGCAAGCTGCAATCAAAACTTTATTTGCTTATAAATATGTGGATTTGTTTTTAAAAAGGTCCTTAAATAAGGAAATGCAATTGAGTAGTAAGGAGGGAGGGGGCAAGAATGAGGGCACAAATTTGTGCCCAACTCATCAGTGAATGTGCTACTGTAAAACGTATCCAGAAGCTTGCTTTTATTCCATGTTTTAACACAAGTTCCTAGGGAAAATCGTTTGGGGAATTTCAGTGGGATGATTCCAGCAACCAGATCTGAAATCCTGTAGTATTATGAAGTATTATTATATAAAATCCTCTAGTGTTATATTTTTTCCTTCTTGTTCACTTATGACCAGGTATATAAAAGTCTGTAACATTCCTACAAAAATCAGACCTCGTTTTGGCTTTCTTAGTGTGTATACAGGCTCCAGGACTAGATGACTCCTGAAACAGTCTGGTCTCACCAAAGTGTAAGAGTTGGTGGTTCTTGCTAGGATGTTGGCAGATGGGTTCAAATGCATAACTTCCTCAGGCAGGTGACTTTAGGCAGCTGAACCTTTATAGAGATGTTGGGACTATAATTAACAGCAACAAAACCTGCATTATGTTCCTACTAAATGTGAGTTCAGAACTGCAGTCAAGATGTGTTTACTTGTTTAAAGATGGGTTTTCAGTTAGCAGCTGCCATCTGTAGCAAGTATTCAGAAAGTGGGCTGCACTCACATGAAGGGCCGCGGGCTAGAGATATGGTAAAAATCTTTAACAGACATCCCCTGTCTTGGAAAACAAAAGCATAAGCAAAACTGAAGAGCTGGCCTAACAGCTGTGCTGATGAAAAGTGGCCTTTGAATTAGTCCTTGCAGCAGTTAAAAAAATGAAGTTCCCTCACATGTCCAAAATCCTAAATGAAGTTTTCTGTATGCATTTTTTTAAAGTTGATAATGACTTTTGTTTCTTTTTAGTGGGTATGGAAGTCAGTGAGAGCACTGCTGAGGAATGTAAACATTCCTCCGTGCTTCCTGCTGCTCTGCTTTGCTGCAGTCTTCTGCCGTGCCGAAATCAGGGGTGTGATGAACTGCTGAGCACAAGAAAATAAAATTAGATCCATTCAGAGGAAGAAAAATACTTCCTTTTTATTTTTAAACAATACTTTACCATCACTTCATGGTGATGGTACTTTAGTACTGCTTAAAAAGAGATAGTCTGAACTTAGACCTTACCTCTTTTTATTTGGTTTCTGTGTATGCAGTTCTGGTTTGTGTTTTTAACAAGCAATTTGGGGTCTGCTACTTGTGGTCAGGATTTTACGTTTATCATCATGGCTGTATTTACTGTCTGCCATGCAAACCACAGAGTTCTGCACACCTTTACACAGTGGATGTACAGTCATACCGGATCTGCATAAGTAGCATTTCTGCATAAGTTTACAGTTGGAAACAATTACCCATGGAGCAAGGCAGCAAAAATAAGGTTCTTATCTCCTGAAATGATGAAGCACATGTAATTATTTTTAAATCTGTCTGGTGCGGGGAGAAAATCAGTTCACTAGATGTACATACAAAGTGTCAGTCTTCTTAGTTAGAAATCAATTCTTTAATGAAATACAAGATATGTTTTGACTTAGCTATAAACAGATGTATTCCACCAGCTATTTTAGGAGCTCTGACTGTGATCTGCTTTCAAAGACTCCAAAATTCATGGACTTAATTTACTGCCTCTTATTTCTGAATGTTTGGAACTTTGGAATAAAGTAACAATGTAGATTATTCAGGTTTCCTGTCTTTGATCTTGAACAGATTGCTAAAGCTTGATCCACTCCTTTCCTTTGTAATGTTTTTTGCAGTTTCTCACTGTGTGCAAATCCATCATGCTGCTTGAACATCTTGATTGCTCTTCATTGGATCCTCTGTAGCACTAATGTCATTTCAGGTTTCAGACCTTGGCTTTGGACTCCCAAGACAGAGGTTTTCAAGACACTCTTTTGGAACTTGTTGTAATGATCTGTATTTTTGTTGATTTCTTACTGTAGTTAAACTGCTCTTTGCATGTATTAAATGTCTGCTGAACAATTCTCTGAAGAGTTTGGTAATTCCATCTTTCCTGTGTTGAATCCTGCAAGTTTTGATGCATCTTTTAACTTTGAAATTTTTTTGGGTTTTTTAATGGTTTCCTTTTCTGTTAAGGCGCTTTACAGTTCAGCCATTAATGTAAAAACCTACATGAGTTTTCTTTTCTTCATAGTCTTTCAATAAACAAAAAAACCCCTTTGGCATTACCAAAAATAATTAGGCTCTTGTCCTGTTATTATTCAGTCATTTATTTTAAATAATTCTGGTCTCTTTTCAGTAGCCTGTGATTGTGTACAACTGATTTGCAGTCTGAAGACAGCTTTTTATTGACCCTTGCCTGTTGCTTGCTTCCTGCTGCACTGCTGGCAAGGGCAGGCTACTGCCTATTGGAGTTTTTTCTGAAGACCCATCTTGGGTTTTGGTGTGGTGGGTTTTTTGTTTGGTTGGTTGGTTTTTTTAAATGATGATTCCTCTGAAATTTTTTTTTGAAGTCAGAATTCCAAGTTTATCCTGATTTCTGACCCTAGACCTTCGTGTGATAAGGTAGCTTAGAGTCTCCCGATGCACTTAGCAGCTCTGTCTTGCAAATTATGAGACTCATTGACTTCCTCCCCTCCCCTGGACAAAGCTTAAATCTGTCCTGGTGGAAGTGAGAGGCTTCTGTATGAAAAAAAAGTCTGTGTTTTAAACTGCTCTTTTTGAAAATCTTGAAATACATAACAGGCTTTCAATTTTCTTAGAGCCGTAGTTAGTCTCAGGTAGAGGCTTAGACCACATCTCACTTGTTATAAAATTAATTTACCATTCAGTCCTCTTCCTGTTCTTCCACAATCTACTTGAACCTGACTGTAATTCCGGGCATCCACAAATGTGGGTGTGAACATGTAAATCCTTGTCTGTGTCTGTCCTTAAATCACATTATCCTAGTTAGCTACTTAGCAATGGCACTGAAAGTGCTACTGTTTTGCCAGGAGTGGAAACTACGATGTCCTCATTGCCAATCCAGTGGCATGTTGTTTGCTATAGGAGCCCATCAGATGGAAGGTGTGCACTGTCTTACATGTATGATCTGGCATTTACTTGCATGAGGGCAAATCTGCAATGTGTTTGGTGTAATCAGTGGAGTCACATCCATATAAACAAACTGTGCTGAGTAAACTCTGGGACTCAAACTTTCAATGCATGGACCATGCTGACTGGTCTGTCTTTTATTTTAAAAAATAAATAAATAAAAGGAATTTGGAAAGCCATTGAGAAGATGGATTATTTTTTTTTCCCAATGACATCTTTTGGTAGAAGGGGGAGGTGTGTAAATGAACTAATTCTGCCATGCAACTTGTGCAGACACATTCTAACTCGTACTTGGCTGAGAAACTGGCCAGTTTTGAGGAATGGGATCTCTTTTTTCCCATTAGTTTTAATTATGGTGTTTCGTGCAATTTGAGCAAAGACCATTATTTCCAGCTGAAGTGCCAGAAGTCACTTCTGTTATTTGCTGTTTGTATTTATGGGACTGAACTTCAGGAAGACATGCCCTCCTTTGTAAATATGGGGAAGAGCAGTTCTGAAAAGTGGCTGCTGGGAATAATTGTAGCTCTGGTGATCTTCGTGCAGACATGCACTGTTTAATTCCTCCTGAAATCAAGACTGTGTGGCCTCTGTCATGGAATTTCTAGGAGTTTGTTGATTTTAATTTACCTTCTCCTTATTTCAGTACTAACTTGTCCGTCACCTTTTTTTCTGCTCACTTAACAGGAGCTTAAGACTGCAGGACTGATGTTGAAGGGCTTTGTGCTTTTGATGATTGCCAGCTGATTGCTGTTGCACAAGATTATTCCTGGTGTAGCTATATTTCATAAATAGAAATCCAATACCTACTAATAAAGTCTTTACTATTTTGTGCACCCTGCACCTGTCTGCATGTTTTTTGTGTGTTTTGCATTCTAGCTTGTAGCTTCCTTGGCTGTTCACCTGTATTCTTCTTACTTTAACCCATTTCTGTTTCCAACAACCTTATTGCCTAGCAGTTCAGGCAGGATACATAAAATAAGATAAGCTTTAGCATCTTAATGCAATAGATTTGGATCACTGCCATTCTGCTGTATTGTCAGGGAGGAGGACATACAACAGTAGGGAGACTGCCTTTGGGCTATATTTGGCTGCTGATCTCACTGTGGTCAGCGTGGACTCCTGTCACAGGCATCCTGCGTGCAGAGCACAAGCTGGACATTGTCTGTAGCAGGTGACTTCACGTTGCTTCGGCTTTGCTTTTGCAGCAGCTCTGCACTAGTGAAGATTCCCTTGTGTTAATGGCAATTTTTTTGTGTGTGCTTGTGAGGAGAGGTCTACACTTTAGGGGTAATAGATAAATTGAAAATTTGTAAGACACTGTCTGTGTTAAATTTAGATCTAATTGAAGAAAAATTAATTGGCCAAAGGGGCTGCAAGATTCTATAAAGCGACATGGCTTTGGTCGTTTGGAGACTCCTAATTTAAGCAATGATCAATGTTTTAAACACAAGAACCTTGCATGGCTGGAAGACTGGCAAGCACTAAAGGATCGATGCTTTTAACGGGGTTCTGTAATTCATAGCAGCAGGATCTCTGCATTCACAGCTGTGAGTGGTAATTTTTTTGTAATTCTAAACAACACATGATGCTTATTAAAATAATTAAGAGCTGAAGAATGAAGACTTTGATATTTTTTAATTTTTTTTTTTTTTTTTTAGCCCTGACCATGGAAGAAGTTAGCATCTGTATTGAATGAGGCTTCCTGGATGTGTTTAAGTTGTCTTACTAAAACCAGCAGTGGTATAAAAAAGTGGCAAGAAATCACTACCAGAATGGCATATTTGCAGATCTGGGGAGGATTTCAAATATACTGACTGCTTGTTTCTTTCTGTGATACAAACAGAATCTAACTGCGTAGCATGTATGAAGACTAGATATCTCTTCTGATACGGTCTATTTTCTATTCTTGTTTTTATCAGTCTAGATCTTTACCATCTTCCACTTATATTCCTGTAAATGAAAGCAGAGCTTAAGCCCTTGGTGTAAAATTTAGGACAGGTAGTGGGAACAGGAAAGACTTTGTTCTAAGGTTGTATTTTTGAGCCAGCAATTATGGCTGGAAATAGCAAGAATGGTATTTGTCAATAGTTAACTACAAAGGTCTTTAAATTGCTCCTGTGAGGCTTTGGAGTTACTCAGTAGGCTGAATAAAAATGCCTTTCTCTCATACCATGGCACAACTAGTTAATGTGTGGCTCTGACATCCATTAGGAATTCACAAACAAAGGCAGCAGACTACCCATGCTTCAAAAAAAGACCTCAGGTTTTGTTTGGGAATGTCAAGGTGGTTAATGTTATGGATGCCTTTTGTTCAGGCTTCACACAGAATTTTGGGCTCCTTTTGATGCCTTTACATGTCAAGCTGCTGAAGCCTTGATGTCAAGGAAATGAAAGAATGGGCTTGTGTTAATGTTGATTTCATCAATGTATTAAAGTGTCTTGGTGTTCCTAAACAATTCTTTAAAATTCTACAGAATTGCAGTTGTTTGTCATAATTGAAGAACCCAATGTTAATGAGCAAAGCCCAGTGCTGGAAGGTTGGATTGTTTGTGGTTGCCTGTGTGATAACAGGAATTAAGCCACCTCTTGTTATTTGGTGCTAAATGCGGACATCTTTATTACTCAAGTGGAGGCTGTGATAAAGTCTGAGGTCTGTACACAAGGTAGGTGAGTACCTGATTATCATTCCTCAGGTAGTTAGAAAATGGGTATCTGGAAATACAGTGATCATGTGAAACGGATAGAATGGATTTTTTTTTTTTTTTAATTTATGGCACAGAATAAGTATTTACTTTCTAGCTATTCCAAGGAATGGCCAAGGGGCATAAAAAGCAAGTGGGAATCTTTTTGATGATAGTAATTGCAGAGGTTCTCTAATTATTAAAACGATATGGCACTTGAAAGAATCTACATAAGAGGTGCCAAAGCAGCCTGTGGTACTGTTAAGTCTGAGCTTTGGAGACTGTGGGTTTGCTTGTAAGGTGGAAAATAAAAATGAACTTAAATGATGAGAAGTGTGAGAAATATTTAAATGTTTGAAGGGAAAGAGGAGGTACTTGCTTTGTTGCTGATACAGTGTCATGGAGAATTTGGTGATTTAGGACCCCTCAGATGGCTACAGAGCAGTAACACATCCCAGGATAACTGAGCCTGGGTACAGTCTCTTTGGGTACCATGGATGCTGCTTAGAGTGGGCTTCAACGAAGGGGTGGGATCCGTAATTGCTTCAGCACGTATGTGATTGTGTGCAGGTCTGTCTTTTGTGCCATCCATTTTAGCAAAACCTCTTGCTCTTTCTGTCTGCCAGCGAGAACAGTGTATGTTATTTCTTTATTTTGACAGGCATTCTGCTCTGAAATAAGCAGGAACTGCTGTAACCCTGACAGGGCTATGTAAAAATAGCTACCAGCGCGTTTGGGATGTCATGTGATGGGGCTGCTTCCTCCTCGCCTGCATGGTTTGCTGGTGGGACCCGTGGGGAGGGATGTGGCTATAAAGGAAGCCTTTGCTTCCTGTTTGCCAGTGTTTAAGTAATGCACAAGTGCTTCATTTTCTCCTGTATTTTATAGTTCTCTCTTCCCCAGTCCTTCCCTTTCCTCCAGAAAGTGTCTCGTGGAGTCATGTAGATTGAAATGCATTTGTCCTCCTTTTTTTTTTTTTTTAATCATGGAAAGAGCCTGCCCTTGAATAGTTTCTGATAGTGATATCACTAGCAGCTAGACATCTGAGCACGGTGGCAAACACCCCAGCAGCACTCCCTCTAGCTGTATTGAGGATTGATTCAGCTGCATGTTTCAGATTAAATGGTGCACACCAGTGACTTGGCCGTGTGTGCTATCGCAGTTTGCAGTTGCTGTCTACTGTCTGATTGTAGAAATTGGGTTACGAGGAGAAGCCTGTGTTTTTTTCACCCTCCCTTCTTGCTTTTTAACTCAAACCTTAAAATAAAGGCCCAAATGTGTCTGTGTGTGTCTAATGTTTATTTTTTTAAAACAATATACAACTGTAACGGACAATGGATATGGTGTAGTTCAGTGTGAAGCCTCGATGTAGGCTGCAAGCAAGAAGTGTGAAATGGAATCAAGAGATACATCTGGAGTTTGTTGTAAATACCGTATGAGCTGGACACAAAAGATTATGCAACTATAGTTGGATTAAATTCTCAGGGCCTTTGCTCAGGTTCTAAGTGGAAAATAAGACAAGAAAAAGTCTGCTTTCGTAGTGCAGAAATCACTACTAACGGTATATTTGACGAGGTGCCTTGTGCAGTCTTGTGTGTGTATGTCAGAATGACTGAAGACCACTAAGACCAAAAAGCCTGACTAGTAGGTTTGGTTTTTATAAAGCTCTCCGTGTACAAGGTAAATGAGCAGCTGAGCTCACGTGAGCACAGGTAACTAACACATGCAGTAAGTGATTCCACAGTTATCAGTCAGGCTCATTTTACTACTTCAGTGATTAAAAGTTTGCTTAGGTATTTTAAATAATTAGTGTGAGATATTTTTTTTCTTTTATTTTTCCTCCAAAGTGCCTCCTGTCTTGGTTCATTCTGGTACTAACAACTCACAGGTATTTATATGTGCTGGGCTGTGTTTACGCAACTGTATTTCTGACTCCTTGTGCACCAGGGTTTGTTCACGAAAGCCTCTATTGCTGCCACACCAGAGGAAGCCACTATCCTGTTCAACAAGCAGCAGGGTAATGAGCTTTACATTAAATATGTTTTGCAGGATGCGACTTACTTCCTCTTGTTGTTTCTTGAGTGGGTGTGTCCACTCAGCAGGCAAGCATTGTTCTTAGGAGGATTGATTCCTCGTGCAATGAGATGCTAATGCCCATTAACTATTCCATTAAAAACAAAAAAGTAGTTTGTTATGTGAGTATTACTGCAGAATTTCGTGCTCACTGTTAGCCATATAGATAAAAGATCATTTATTGGAGGGGGTAAAACCTTCCACAGTGCACTAAGTCTCAGTACTGAAGAGAATGAACCAGGCTTCTAATGCTGTAGTCTGTGCGTGTGGGTGGTCCTTTGGTTACCAATGATTAAAGAGCGAGTGGAAGCTGTGTCTTCTCATCCCTGAATGCTCAAACTTGCTCCCAGTTAAAACAATAGTCTTCTCAGTTCTCTAATTGCAAATGCTGGGCTGGGGCCGAGGAGGTGAGAGAGAGGTTAAGTCTAATTTCTTGAGACTGGGTGCTGAGCCAGGGAGCAGTTACCTCAGCGCCGACTTAAATTTTTGGTCGACCTTGTAGAACTCTGCCATTAAACATCGGTTGCATAAGCGGGTTGTGTTCATATTTAATAAGTAATCTTCCTCATATGAGAATGAGATGTTAAATCTTGTATTTTATTTTTATGCTAACTTTATAGAAAAGTAATTCATAATATTACAGCAACATCTCTCAATTGTTAAGTTAACCCATCACATTGAAGGACATTCAGCAGACTTTCATGGGAGTAGACGAAGAGCCTGATACCCCAAATTTCTGCAATGTCACTTCATTTCCTCACAATTACAGTCTATTATTAACAGACACCTAACAATAAGCGAGCTCTGCAGCAGGGTTGTGCTGCTGTGATGCTCCAGAAGGAAGAATCCTGCTCCATGTTCTTGACTCTGTCAACTCACACCACAACATTTTATAGAAAGGCAATCCAGAATTATTTTGTGTATTAATTCGGCTTTCACCAAAGAAAGCATAAACCATTATTTTAACAAAATAGAAGCCAGATGAAGGGCTGGACTCTTTCCTAGAGCGTGCACAAATCTTCACTGTTGCATCACCTCTTGGAAGATGAGTTTGGTGACTGTGTAGTGGGCTGGCATGATAGGAAGTGATGTATTGTTTTGAAAAGCCTCATTGGCTTCCCCGTAGGTACCAGATCAGCAGTGAGCTGGTGTTTGTGAATCTACTCCTGCTGCTTAGCTAAGGTTTGCGTTTGGCCCCTGGGGATGTTTGAGTGTGGGAGAAAGAGCCTGCTCCCAGGCTTGTGGAAATGTGAGAGCTTTCACAATGGTGAGGAACAAATGAGGACCTGAGGTCCATGTGGTTGTACTGACACCCACCCAGTGGCTGGCCGCAGTCTGAGCCTGGGCTGGGGTTCTGGAGGAAACTGGTGTTGGTGCTGGGTTGGAGATTGGAGGCTGCCACAGGGGGACTTGACCACACCTGCTTCTAGCAAGGCCACACATGTTCTCACTGCATATGCCCCGGACTGCAGTCAAACTGTTTGCAGATGTTCAAATATAAACAAAAAAGATATTTTTTTTTTTTTGGGNTTTTCCATTTTGGTCTAATGTGAAGGACATAATCCATCTCCTTGCTTTGTCAGCTGAGTATAACTCCTCCTAACTTTAAATACAGTCACATGTGTGTTGAGGACCAAGATCTCATTTGATTTTTCTTTCATCTGCTTGCAGAAGTTTAGTTGTAACAGTGTTCGACTGACTCTGTGGGAATAGCATGGTACAATACCTAAGGCTAAATGTAAAAGAGCAAAAAGGCACATGCATGGGGGAGAAATGCTGGTGCTAATGGTATTGAATATTAGTTAATACTCGTCTCATTGCCATGTTATGTTCTTAGGTTGAAGGTAAAGACGAGAAGGAATGCAATACGGTCAGCAGAGGTATCTCCAGGATGCATTTGCTGTTTCCAGTGATTTATTGATCAGGCGCTTGCTGAACAGCAATGGGTATCTTTGTGTTTAATAGCACTTGATGAAAGTTTTCTCTTCTGTGAATTTTTTAACAAAGGCTGTGTGAGGCAGGTACTTTAGATAAACCCTACATTGTCCTTTATGAAGTGTGTAATTTCAGTATGATCTTGTTGAGTTTTAAGAGCTAACATTTTAAGAAGGAATGGGCTTTTTCTAATGTTTCTAGTGTCCATTACACCCTTTGAAGGTTCATCACACATCTTCTCAGGACTATTATGGACTTTAGTTACTTACGCTTTGTGGTCAGCTGCCAGAGATCTAGTGCGATATTTATAGATCACTGATCTTGGGTTTCAGTTTTTAAAAATTATTTAATTGTAGGTAATACCTACATCAAATTTCTGCACTATTGTTTTTTTATGCTAGTCCTGACAGTTGCTCAGCTCGAGTGCCTGCAGAAGAGCAACAGTCTAACAGGACACTATTGTTCATAATCTATTTGCAGTCACGTCTTGATTCGTATGCAGGGCAAGATGAAGACCCAATGGCACGCTTAACAGGATCGAACTGACATTGTGAACTAGCCTGTACAAATAAAGCATTGCATCAAATTTAGCAGAAGGGTTTAAAAGCTACTGATGATCAAAATTTCTGCAATGGGATTTTGGGAAGACTGAGTTTTAGCTGTGCTTTGCTACCCCACTGGGTAGTCAAGGGCACGCTTTGCACTCATCTGTAGAAGTCTATAGTCTCTTCTGCTCTCAAACTACTAAATAGTGCTGATGTTCAGCAGCATTAACTCCTTATCCTGCACATCTCCATCTACAGCAGCATCTTTCTTTTCTTTGAGGCCTGGTCCTGAGCTGTGGAGATGTCTGCTTGCAGCAGACAAGATTGATCTGTTATGATGCAGAAGAGAGAAAGATTCCTCAGGATAGCTTTTTTAATTATTTTCTTCCTTCAACCATCAGGCTTGAAATTATCCTGAAAGGAGGACTTTTTTGTGTTGACTTCTGTATTGCTCCCCTTCACCTTCCTACCCCCACATGCTCTCCTTTATTTATAAGAAAGCACAAATGTACGCGCACCAAAAGCCCCATTCCTCTCTAATTTAAGGTCAGCAAAATGCATTTGGGACCTTCTAATTTTCCCTCCCGCTACCGCTACAGTAATTTCCACCCCCCACCCCCCCCAAAAAAAAAAAAAAAAAAAAAANAAGCTTGGATGAATGCCCATTCCAGTTGCTGAGACCAACTAGAGCAGCTGCTGGTTAGCCAGTTACTCGCAGGCGGGCTTTGAAGCCAGCTGCTCGTGGGTGGCTTTCACAGGAAGATGACTAATGGTGGAGGCAGCAGCAAGTTCTGATGTGGTCATGGGGGCACCATCCTGCTAATTGTTCCCAGGGAAGGACACTGGGGACTGAGGAAACAGTCCACACTGTCAGTAAATGTGTTTTTGATGTCAGTAGTTGCATGTGCTTGTGAGTGACAGAGAACACATTTTGGGAAGATACGAATGCTGATTTATAGCACGGGCTGTGTAACAAAACTAGCTTGCGTTTGCATCTTCAAGTGTTGCAGTGAGGGTGATGCCCGCCCTCACGGCAGGAGGAAACAGTAATGAATGAAATGCCTTGTGACTAATGTCCTTTGGCTTTTAACTCCAAGCTCTCCAGTCCCTCTCCTTGGAAGTCAGAGCGGACAGTAATGAGTACTGGCAGGGCTGGCTTTGCTCACTGACACCAAAAGGAGAGCACGTGTACCCTAAGCACACTTCTGTGCCTGTAGTTGAAGGAGGGTAGTATGTGTGCTGCTCTCTGCTAATCAATACAAAGCCTTTTGAAGGGAAAAAATCCTTGAATCTCTTTGAGTTGTTGTAAAGAACAACTGAAGGAAGATGCCTTGTTTGATTTTTGGTCTCGTGACTTTTATCCTTATTAAAAAAAAAAAGGACATCTTTATTAACTGCACCTTTGTTGGGGGTTTGAGTTCTATTTAATTTTTGGTGGATAAGCCCTTTTTTCACTGGAAGAGGAGCTAATGATAGCTTACTCAAAGGGCTAGTTTCTGCAAATCCTGCTTGATTTTTCAGCAGAGAAGAAGCTGAAATGCATCTACTGGAGTGCTCCCAAACTGCAAACAAGCATCTCTGTTGTGTGTTTACTCTAGTGATGGTATGTACATGATACTGCTCTCCTGGTGCATGCACACACATGGATATCGCTGTGCTTTTCAAACTTTATTGAGAAAGGCAAGGGATTATTTTCAAACAAGCTCTCTTGTATGAGCTTTCTCCTGTATTTATGCCTGCTTTTCTATTCAACGAGTTTGAAACTAAGTCCTCTTGGAAGAATGCATTGTGCACGTTCCAGTCTGCTTGATGGTGGTGCACCATACATAATAATGTGACTGATAACAAGCTTCAGCCCTTAAACATCTCTGGGTGACTGAAAGCAAGGGTTAATGCCTCATGTTGGTTCATCTGTTGAGTACAATTAGCTTCATATAGCAGTGTTTCACTGCAGAGGAAAGGGCAGCATGCCCCTTGCTGCTTGACATTTCAGCATCATGTGCAGCTGGATGTGCAGCCTGGAAATGTGCTTCTTGGCTGGGATAACACAGCTGGGGGACATGCACAGACGATGTAGGTTTCACTTGAGCAGAAATGAGCACAAGGGACCCTTGTGTCCTATTTTCTTGCACTATTTTCCTATTTTCCTTTATGAAAAGGTTAAAGGAGAAAAATATGCACACTTGGGTGTGTAGGCCATAGGCAGTCAGTGATGCCCTGTCTCTCACTTCCAACTGACAGTGCTTAATTAGAGCCTGCTGTGATGAGGCTGCTTGGGTCCAGGGCATTTGCAGTTGGGCAGGAGTTGCGTAGTTTGCTGCCAGCGTACTTTATGGTGTTGGATTGATGCTATTTTCATGATGTTTTTCAAACCTCTCTTACACTTTTGAACATTACCTTTTAATCTCAGAAAACTGGTTATTGAAGTAATTGCCTGAGGAATTAAGGAGGCTGGTGAATAGCAGAAATGCATTGGTTTTCATGAGCATCGTGGTGCTGTTTGCAGGACAGAAGATCAAGTTGGAATGAAAAAAATGCTCTTGTACAATCGCTTTTCTGTCATCTGATTCTGGACATAACGTAAATGTGCTTCTGGATTATGCTTCTGAAGAGATGACCCTTGGCCAGTGGTGTGAAATATGTGGGAAATACTAGTCATGACTCTGGGTGCAAGTCAGGAGTGAGCACAAGCTTCTCACGTTCATTATGGAGTCCACAAGTAAGTGCTGTTCCTGGCAAATGTAGTTTATAACAAAGTTAAGTGAAGAAAACTTAGTAATGCAAGGATTGCCTTTGAAAATTGCTGCAAAAAACTGCTGCTGAAAAAGCATAAAAGTGCTGAGGCATTATCATTGATGAAGTTTAGCCTTCCTCCTGTGTTGGCTGTATAACTCTCTTTTTGAGATAAGTACATTTTTGGACTAGTGCTTGGTTTCACCTGCTTCTTCATATAATGGAAGAGTGCAGTAGGTGAAGTAGAAAACTGAAACTTGCCTATTGTGTTCCTGTCCTCCTTTTTTGTAGATTTACTACTGTCTTGTACTTCATAGGGCATTGGGACTGTTGCTTTCCTATTGTAGGTCAGGAAACTGAAGCAGAAAGGGATGAAACAGCTGTTGAAACAGTCATACACGAAATTTACTGAAGAGCTGCAAATAAAACCACTCTCCTGGAGATTCATGGCTGTTAATACTTTCTTACTTAACAAAGGCTGTCTGAAGGGAAGCAATTGCAAAAATTAGAGTCCACATTTAGTATTAGCAAGCAGTTTTATGAGCAAGGGTGGTTTGGTTTTTTGTTTGT